>BMAF01000004.1:30684340-30714340 GCA_014132575.2 Gasterosteus nipponicus | reverse complement strand
TGGTCCATTTAGCAATCATGCAAAAACAAAAATACACAATAAAAATTGAAATATATTCCCCAAAATGATAACAAACAGCAGAAAAAAGTTACCGTGGTTACTAGGGGTCACCAGCGGAGCTCCTCGGGCCCCCAGCTGCTCGGTGGCTCTCTGGTTGAACTGCAGGGCCGAAGCAGAGTAGTGGTACCCAGGACCGGCTGGACAGATCTCCTTAAAGGCCACTGGGGGTCATATTCATACCACAACAATCTCCGTTAGCTTGGAAAGAGGAACGGGACATTAATAATATTATCTTAATCAACACTGATTTAGCTTCTTTGTGTGTTTGAAAGGACCGTTACTCCTGAGCACACTAGTGCAGACAGGAAGTGCTGTGGGCTTCATCCTCTGGGGATCATCACGCATTTCCTCTGGTTAGCGGCAGCTGGGCTATCAGCCGGTCCCGTACCAGGTCCCGTGTGTGCCAGACTTCGCCGGCCCCCGGTTACCCACCTGAACCGAAGTGGGGGCACCTTTGGCAGTCCGGCCCCCAGGCCCGGCCCACCCGGCTGCAGCAGCAGATCTGCTTGGTGATGCTCCGGAGGATGGGCAGCGAGCACGAGGTCGGACCGCGGCCCGAACCCAGGACCCGGTGACACTGACCCTTCTCCTCCGAGATCACACTCTGGGCTGAGGAGGAGGACGGGGAGCGTTAGAACCAGAGGATGCTTCATGCTCGCAACACACACGTGACATCACAACCCCCCCCACCTCAAAGACACCTCCCCATGGAGACATCCCCTTAAATCCCTCCCCCATCACCCCGTGTGACTCCCCCGTCACCACTGTGGACTCCTTCCGTTTCCTGGGCTCCATCATCACCCAGGACCTCAGGTGGGAGCTGAACATCAGCTCCATCACCAAGAAGGCTCAGCAGAGGTTGTTCTTCCTGAGGCAGCTGAAGAAATTCAACCTGCCAAAGACGATGATGGTCCACTTCTACACGGCCATCATGGAGTCCATCCTCTGCTCCTCCATCAGCGTCTGGTACGCTGCAGCCACAGCCAAGGACAAGGGCAGGCTGCAGCGTGTCCTCCGCTCTGCAGAGAGGCTGATCGGCTGCAATCTGCCGTCCCTGCAGGACTTGTTCGCTTCCAGGTCTCTGAAGCAGCTAAAAAGATGGTAGCCGACCCCTCTGACCCCGACAAAACCTGTTTGTGCCCCTTCCATCTGGCAGGAGGCTGAGGTCCATCAGGACTAAGACCTCATCATGAATGAGGACACACAGACCCACACAGACACCATGGAGAGCGTCTGCAGCCAGTTTGAAAGCAACAGAGAGACGAGACACATCGTAACATTGAAAAGAAACGCTTCGGATTTCATCGGTTACCGGCATCCTCCTCCTCCTCCTCCTCCTCCTCCTCCTCCTCCTCTCTGAATGCCAGTTGGAATAAGCAGAGCTCCGGTCGGACTTCACAGAAACCCGTCCGAGCACCAAACTTCATCCCTGATCTCTGCTGACCAAAGAGCCTTCTGACCTTCACAATAAGAGCCCATTGACCTTCAGACTAAGAGCCCATTGACCTCTGCCGGGACACTGACACCCTCTGACCTTCACATTAAGAAGTCTGTTGACCTTCTCATAACAACTCAAAGTTTAGTGTAAAAATACTTGAATTGAGGCGGGTTTTAAAGGGGAAGCGCAGGTAAATGGACCCAACGCCGCACACAGGAGTCACACAAAATAACCGGTTCACTCATTGGGCGACGGTGGCGCCCGGAGTGCAGAGGATGCGCCGGGAACCGCAAGGTTGGCGCTGGTTTGAACCCCGGCTGCTCCATGTCGAAGTGTCCCTGAGCAAGACACCCAACCACGAACTGCTCCCCAGGCAAATGTAAGACCACGGGTTAAACATGTAACGTAAGTCGCTTTGGATAAACGCGTCGGCTAAATGACCTGTAAAGACCTGTCAAAACACAAGGAGGCTTTCTGGACAATAAATGATTTATCAGCACAAGGAGGTGCAGGGTTGAGTCTGGTGGGCGAGCCAGCAGGCAGGTTGGGATCCCGGAACACTGAAACTGTCCAGCTATGAATGGCAGGAAGACCAGGTTACTACGGCGCCGTCCCCCGATGGCTGACTGACATCAGCTGTTCCAGCCACCACCCATCTGACACAACAAGAGGTTGTGGTATTGGGTTAGTGGATTTACTCGTTGTAGTTGTGACTCCATCTCTGATATTTGGTTCCTGTTCTCTGAGTTGTCAAAGCAAAACAACCACTTCCTGTAGCTGCCTCTCCAGTAAAGGTCTTTACTATAGTAAAGTCTATACTGACTATAAGCACCTCTGCTTTATCAATATTTGGTTTAATATAATGTGTTCTGCTTCATGAAATAATTGGCCAATAACGCTTCAATCATTTAGTCATAATACGATTTAGTTTAAGTTCTCTATTTGTTGTTTCACACTCAAATACTTCATTACCTTATTAAGATTTACACATGTGAGAGATTATAAAGCCGATTACAGGAGGTCAGATTCTTTCAGGGCAAAGGTCCAGAATTTACAGACGGAGCTCAGAAGGTTTCAGGAAGATCTGACTGGAGTCTGCCTCATTCCAGTGTGTGTGTGTGTGTGTGTGTGTGTGTGTGTGTGTGTGTGTGTGTTACTCACAGATGCAGATTCCATGTGAGGCGTCGAGGATGAACCCCGCCCTACACACACAGCTATAGCGCCCCCTGGTGTTCACACAGATCCCGTTCTCACACAACCCCGGCTGGAGGCACTCATTCACATCTACACAACGCACACACATTAATGTCTGCACACACACACACACACGCTCTGCAGTTGATGTCAAACCTCACCTCAAAATAAACTTAATATAATAATAAATAATATAGAAAACTTTTTCTGTATTTTTTCAACATATGAATGAGAACAAACTGCCGGACGGAGACTCTGATTGTGAAAGTATGTAAACACGTCTTTATTTATTTATTTCAACTGATTTATTTCTTTTTGAAAACACCCATTTGAGATGTTTTGCTTGATGCAGAACATCCAAAAGTAAAGTGTGTGTGTGTGTGTGTGTGTGTGTGTGTGTGTGTGTGTAACTCACTCACCTACACACTGCATTCCATTGTCTCGCTCAAAACCAGCCGGGCAGCTGCTGTTGCTTTTACCTGATGACGGAGATCAATAACTGATTATTGGGACAAAAGAATCCGACTACACAGAAGACACACACACACACACAGACACAGTGTGTGTGTGTGTGTGTGTGTGTGTGTGTGTGTGTGTGGGGGGTTCTTCTTTCTGAATTCCTTCAGAATTACTCAGTACTACAAAAAAGTTGTACGTACTTTTTACTGTACTACATCTGTTCTACACACTCTGTAGTACCTGTAGTATCAGGACAGAGTACACACTCTGTAGTACCTGTAGTATCAGGACAGAGTACACACCTGTAGTAGGACAGGGCAGAGTACACACTCTGTAGTACCTGTAGTCAGGGTAGTACAGAGTACACACTCTGTAGTACCTGTAGTATCAGGGCAGAGTACACACTCGGTAGTACCTGTAGTATCAGGACAGAGTACACACTCGGTAGTACCTGTAGTATCAGGGCAGAGTACACACTCGGTAGTACCTGTAGTATCAGGGCAGAGTACACACTCTGTAGTACCTGTAGTATCAGGGCAGAGTACACACTCGGTAGTACCTGTAGTATCAGGACAGAGTACACACTCGGTAGTACCTGTAGTATCAGGGCAGAGTACACACTCGGTAGTACCTGTAGTATCAGGGCAGAGTACACACTCTGTAGTACCTGTAGTATCAGGGCAGAGTACACACTCGGTAGTACCTGTAGTATCAGGGCAGAGTACACACCTGTACCGATGTATCCTGTAGGAGGGCAGAGTACACACTGCAGTACCTGTAGTATCGGGGCAGAGTACACACCACGAGCCTGTAGTATCACACAGAGTACACACTCTGTAGTACCTGTAGTATCAGGACAGAGTACACACCTCGGTAGTACCTGTAGTATCAGGGCAGAGTACACACTCGGTAGTACCTGTAGTATCAGGGGCAGAGTACACACTCTCCTGTAGTACCTAAGTACAGGGCAGAGTACACACTTGTAGTACCTGTAGTATCAGGGGTACAGAGTACACACTCTGTAGTACCTGTAGTATCAGGACAGAGTACACACTCGGTAGTACCTGTAGTATCAGTATCAGGGCACACACCGGTAGTACCTGTAGTAGTATCACTCTGGCCTGAGTATCAGGGCAGAGTACACTCGGTAGTACCTGTAGTATCAGGACAGAGTACACACTCTGTAGTACCTGTAGTATCAGGGCAGAGTACACACTCGGTAGTACCTGTAGTATCAGGGCAGAGTACACACTCGGTAGTACCTGTAGTATCAGGGCAGAGTACACACTCTGTAGTACCTGTAGTATCAGGACAGAGTACACACTCTGTAGTACCTGTAGTATCAGGGCAGAGTACACACTCGGTAGTACCTGTAGTATCAGGACAGAGTACAGTACCAGAGTACAGAGTACACACTCGGTAGTACCTGTAGTATCAGGACAGAGTACACACACACTCGGTAGTACCTGTAGTATCAGGGCAGAGTACACACCACTCTCGGTAGTACCTGCTATCAGGGCAGAGTACACACTCGGTAGTACCTGTAGTATCAGGACAGTACACACTACTGTAGTACCTGTAGTATCAGGACAGAGTACACACTCTGTAGTACCTGTAGTATCAGGACAGAGTACACACTGGTAGTACCTGTAGTATCAGGACAGAGTACCACTCTCCTGTAGTATCAGGGCAGATACACACTCAGTGTTGTACTCAGGGCAGAGGAAAATTGCAGTACCTGATTCACCCAGAGTACACACTCGTGAACCTGAGACAGGGCAGAGCTGTGAGTACCTCTTATCAGGACAGAGTACACATCGGTAACCTAAGTATCAAGACCATTCACCTGTCTGAGTAGTACACACCGGTAGTACCTGTAGTATCAGGACAGAGTACACACCTGACTATCAGGGCAGAGTACACACTCTGTAGTACCTGTAGTATCAGGACAGAGTACAGCTATCACTGAACAGACTACCTGTGCTATCAGGGCAGAAGCAGACGGCTCAGCGTCTGGAGGAACTCCAGGAGGAAACATCGCTGGGGCGTCTCATTACCGTCAGACCTGGTGCACACCGAAAGTCTTGGGGGCGTGCTGGACTAGAGTACACAGGACAGGCCAGTTGCTATCAGGACAAAGTACTTCTCTGAGAATATTTTGTTTATCAAGAGGAAAAACAGATGATTCAAAGAGCTAACAAAGTGAAGATGACAGAGCTGTGAGCTCTTTATTGAGATGTTATGAACCTAAACAAGACCATTGCTATGAAAGACTGACTGTTGCTATCGATAACAGACTGTTGCTATGGATACCAGACTGTTGCTATGGATAACAGACTATTGCTATGGATAACAGACTGTTGCTATGAAAGACAGACCGTTGCTATGATAAGGACAGAGTACTACTCGGTAGTACCTGTTGTATGGACAAGTACAGACTGTTGCTACCCAAGCCTGACTGATGCTATGGATAACAGATGTCCCTGCTAACAGACTGACTGATAACAGACTGTTGCTATGAAAGACAGACTGTTGCTATGGATAACAGACTGTTGCTATGAAAGACAGACTGTTGCTATGGATAACAGACTGTTGCTATGAAAGACAGACTGTTGCTATGGATAACAGACTGTTGCTATGAAAGACTGACTGTTGCTATGGATAACAGACTGTTGCTATGAAAGACTGACTGTTGCTATGGATAACAGACTGGAGGTGAAAGACTGTTGCTATGAAAGACACCTGAAAGACAGCTGTTGCTATGGATAACAGACTGTTGAAATGACCTTCACCATGGATAACAGACTGAGCTGAAAGACAGAAAAGTGGATAACAGACTGTTGCTATGAGAATACAGACTGTTTACTAAGAGGAAAATTGACTGATGCTATGAAAGACTGACTGTTGCTATGAAATGACAGACTGTTGCTATGGAGATGTTATGAACCTAAACAAGACCATTGCTATGAAAGACAGACTGTTGCTATGGATAACAGACTGTTGCTATGAAAGACAGACTGTTGCTATGGATAACAGACTGTTGCTATGGATAACAGACTGTTGCTATGAAAGACAGACTGTTGCTATGGATAACAGACTGTTGCTATGAAAGACAGACTGTTGCTGTAACAGACTGCTATGGATAACAGACTGTTGCTATGAAAGACTGACAGATAACTGTTGCTATGAAAGACAGACTGTTGCTATGGATAACAGACTGTTGCTATGAAAGACAGACTGAACAGACTGTTGCTATGAAAGACAGACTGTTGCTATGGATAACAGACTGTTGCTATGAAAGACTGACTGTTGCTATGGATAACAGACTGTTGCTATGGATAACAGACTGTTGCTATGAAAGACAGACTGTTGCTATGGATAACAGACTGTTGCTATGAAAGACAGACTGTTGCTATGGATAACAGACTGTTGCTATGAAAGACAGACTGTTGCTATGGATAACAGACTGTTGCTATGAAAGACAGACTGTTGCTATGGATAACAGACTGTTGCTATGAAAGACAGACTGTTGCTATGAAAGACAGACTGTTGCTATGGATAACAGACTGTTGCTATGAAAGACAGACTGTTGCTATGAAAGACAGACTGTTGCTATGGATAACAGACTGTTGCTATGGATAACAGACTGATGACAGTTGTTTCGGATACCAGAGCCTTTAAAGACACATCCATCATACTCAGTGATTAAACCCACATAGGAAACTGAGGTCAAAGGTCAGACTCACCTCCGGAGACGCCCGTCTCCTGGCTGGGTCTCAGTGGCAGCAGGAACTCTGACTGTGTCAGCTCCTGATTGGCCTCCATGGCGGAGACCAGCGCCGGCTTGACAATCTCGTTGGTGGAGGAGGAGGTCGAGGAGGAGGAGGAGGAGGAGGAGGCGGAGGAGGAGGAGGCGGAGGACGCGATGGGGACCTGGCAGAACTTCCCGCTGAAGCCTGGTGGGCAGAGACATCGGTCCTTCTGCAGACAGACGCCTCCGTTCTTACAGAGCAGAGGACAGAGAACTGCAGGAGACATATCAAAGACCTAATCAGGCAGCCATCTTTGAGTTAGGATCGCCATAGCAATGGGAAATAGCCGCTTTGTGGGGAGGAGCTAAAGGCCCTTTGACACCCGAGGATAAGAACCCAATGGAACTGGTCTCATCCAGCATGCGTGACAAAGCACTTCTCCATCTGATGACATTTACCTTCACACATCCACACGGATCAGTAAAGACCAAGTGAGCTGGAGGAGGAGCTGAACATTCAACTTCCAGAGGGCCCTTAAACGCTCCACAATGTGCAAACAAATAAAACGGTTTCATTTTTATTCATCATCTGTGAAAAATGGTCACAGAGAGAAAAATGTGACTGAAGTTCAGAGGACTTGAACATAGTCAATTCACATTCATACCAGTAAGTAACAGGCCCCATCACACACACACACACACACACACACACACACACACACACACACACACACACACACATCCATCATGTTCTCTGTTGGTTCCCTTTTGCTCATTCAGCTCCTACAGGGATGCGTTTTGGGAAAAGATGTGGGCGTAGCCCCCAAACCCCTCGGTTGCTAAGAGACCACTGGGAGAGGATGCGGCTGTGTTGTTACCCAGAGTTCAGCTGCCGTCGAAGCTAATGAGCTGCTAATACCCAGAAGTCTGTGCGGCAGGAAGGTCACTTGCAGCTTTACTTGCAGCAGAGTGACCTGAGCCCATAAACACACTGGAAACATTGAATATTAGGGTCGTCAAAATGAACGCGTCAATCTGTGCGATTTATTTGGCCGAGATTAATGCAATAAAATATTCATGATTCCTTTTATCTGGTCTCCTTGCCCTATGTGGCCGTCTGGCTCGGATCATTAAGAGGTTTCGCCGCTAAACACGGGAGGTACATACATCATTTGTCACTTTACGCATCCCCTCCCATCTCTTTATGGAAACTCCCACTCTCCCCCTCACCCTCCTGTGAATGCATATGCACACGGAAAAGTGCAACTCGCCATTTCCGGTTTACGCTACAGGCAGCCTTACTGTATATATGAATGAAGGACTGATTGAGGAAAATCAATGCGAAAGAACAATGCGAATGTCTGCACTTCATCACTTCATGGCTATAAACATATAAACAGCTGGTGGAGCTGAAGAGAAGAGGACACCAGCGTTGTGCTGTCAGACTCAGGAGGGAGGGTTAAACCATGCAGCTGTTAGTTGTGAACATAAACTTCCATGGCTCATGTTGACTCCCAGAGACACGGCAGGGTTCCGTTTGTTGGCGGGAAGACGACATCAAATAATCCGAAGGAAAAAAACACCTAATGCAGAATCTGCATATTACAGGCAAAAGAACCAACATTGTTGCGGACTATGGGTCAGGAAGCTGTTGTGCCAGCATATACGGTGGCTGGTTTGGAGATATCTGGCATGGACAGCGAACCGTTTCACACATTACCCGATGTGCTCACACAGAAGAAAACGATGCTGATAACATCACGGCGCAGGAAGAGCTCACTAATTGGCCGTATTTGTCAAAAGTACACATCTCAAAGATGGAGGCAAACGTGGACCTGTTGATTGGCACTGACGATCCTAAAATATTGGAACCGTGGGAGGTCATTCATAGCCGTGGGAACGGCCCGTATGCCATCAGGACAGTGTTGGGATGCGTCGTTAATGGTAAGCTGAATAAAACCACTGAGTCTACAGTGAACAGGATCTCTGTGTGCAAACTGGAGGAAATGCTGTCAAGCTGCAGGTCTGCATGTATCTCGGGCATGCAGAGGTGTTTCAAATGAGGCCATCTATCCAGATTTTGCAGTCTTTGGATGTTACTCCTGTTTACGGGCATCCTATGATATCTGGCATTTCACAGTACATTCCAATGTCTAATCCAGCCACTTCCAAGTCTGACACAATACAACTGTCCACAATTTCTTCTTGGCCAACGGTGCGCAAAAGGATCGTCGCTCTTCTCCCAGAGAGATTCAGTTTATTCATTAAATCTACAGAGCAAAAGGAAGCTGATGTCCCTGGGTCTAAAAAGGCATAGGTTTCCACGGCCTTTTGACCTTTCCCTGATTTAACCTTTACTGGTAACGATGGCTAGCTTACATTCTTGTTTTCCGGCCCCAGTGAGACCACCAGTTTGGACTGCAACCAAAGAAGTGTCCATTGGGCCACTAATGCTGCTCCTGTCCTTCTCAAAGTAGGCTTCTCTCTCCTTAGGGTAGATGTGATGCATAGTAGGGTGTCTTAAACCACAAGTTTCACAATAAAGACGTTTCCTGCAGTTTGCGGCAGCCAAAACAAACTCCATTAGCTGAAATTCAATACAGCTATAACAGGGCGACCATTGACCCGCAGAGGAATCCTTTCAACTCTACGCTCTTTCTACGACCCTCTTGGGATCAGAAGAGACTAGTACGACAAGTCGGGATCAAGACCTCGACCAGTCGCATATGCAGACCTGTAACTAAGATCTGCCTTATCAAGGAGTCAATTGAATCCTGAGTTCTAGACTTCAACGACATGACTGACTGACACGACCTCAACGCTAGGCTAAGTGCTGGTAACCTCTGGCCTGCAGAAGAAAGAAGACTCGATTAATTAATAAACATTTGAAATATGTATGTTGCGTGAATATCTAAATTAATTATGTAATTATTACTACATTTACTGTAATAATTAGGGGCTGGAATGTAGGAGCCAGGTATTGTTGGTGCCACCTGGTACGCCCCTTTTCCTCTTGCTTTATGCTAATTGAGTCACGTGGTGTTTGGCATCGGTGGAGATAAAGGTGTCTTCAATGCTTGGTTAGGGAAAAGTTTGTTTTTCTTCTAAAGACGAAATCGCATAAATTAACGAGTAATCACTTTAGAAAGCGTGTATTTTAGACGCTGTTGTTTAATTGTATTCTAAACACAACTCCCTCTTTCCATCTCTGAGGTGGAACATGTTGAACCAGCGACTCTTCCTGTTGTCCTCGTTCACTTTGCTCAATGTCAAGGAAATGTCCAGAGACGTTTCTAGAAACCAAGCGCTCAGCAGCACTTCAGGATGTCTGACGTTGCCCTTCAGGAATCAAGAGGTCTATCTGGCCAATAACGTTGCTGTGGCTCGACAAAAAATTCAGGGTTTGAGAAAAAGGTTTCTTAACAACGCACACACATAAGTACAAACTTATCAGTGACGCCTACGCAGAGCAAGTAGCTGAGCAACAATTGCATTGTGGGAAAGGGAGGTGTGGTACATGCCCCACCACGGCGTCCACCATCACAGGAAGGAATCCCTCCGAGTGGTGTTAGACTGTGGAGCCACATTTCAAGGAGCATCCTCGAATAATGAACTCTTGCAGGATCCTTGCCTCACAAGCGCTGTCCTTGGAAGCGACGCTTCCGACGGGAACCTGTCGCGTTCATGGGTAGTTGCAGTGCATGCAGTAGTTGTGTTGTTTTGCAAGCCATTTCAGAGGACCAAAAGGCCAAAGACCTGAAGGAATTGGATTTGGACCAAGATGAACTACCAGTGGAAAGAGTGCTGGGTCTGCAGTGGTGTGTGGAGACCGACTCTTTCCGGTCCAAGATGGAGTTAAAACAACAGGCTCTCACCAGACGCGGTATGCTGTCAGTTACTAGCTCAGTGTACGATCCTCTGGGGTTCTCGGCACCAGTCACTTTGTTGAATAAAGGGATGCAGCAAGAAGGCTGTGGCTGGGATGATGGTTTACCACAAGACATCTTACCTCAACGGAAAAGGTGGTTGGAGGATTTGGATCTTCTGGCTACATTCAAAGTGAAAAGGTGTATTAAACCAGCGGACTTTGGAGAGGCCAGACACGCCCAACTACATCACTTTGCTGATGCCAGCGAAGGAGGATACAGAACTATAACATACATCCGGATGGTAAATCAGCGGCCGTCCTTGCTGTCAAGATGTTGGAGGCATCTATGGCTAATTGTTTGAGGGACACCAGTCATAGTTGAGGCAACGATGTTGATCCTGACACTGGATGATCTAGTGGGAGCAGAAATTGCCTTCATTGGCTGCTGAGATTTAGTGAGCCGACAGAGTCCTGTTAATAAGCAGGATCCAATTTTGGAAGATCAAATCTGTGTTTGCTAAAGGGGGTGTAAATTGATTTGTCTCTACTGGGAAACATCTTAGCTCCTGTTTGTATTTTGTTTGAATTGTTATGTCTGCCTGCATTAACAATTAGGGGCCGGTGTGTAGGAACCAAATGTTCCCATCCAATGTCTTTACTCTAAACGTACACTGGGTGGCGCTGTTCTTGTGTGTGTGTGTTCACCTATGTAAGCGATTAGGTCATTATTGACATGAGGTGTTGGACCCGGAGAGGGTTTTGAGCGCTGTCGCCGTGAGAGAGAGTTGGTTCCACTGGGAACAAAACCGTATATGTAACAAAAACTAAGACGGCACAGCTCTCAGAGGTGATTGAGGCTGTGCAGACCAATCCGGAGGAAACCAGCACCGCAGTCGCCCAGGTAACAGGACCGGCCTCCTTTAATAATCACCATATGACCCTATGACCCTACTGTAACACCCAGACTTGGGTGTTAGGCCACTGTTTGTTTTCTGTCGTGTTTTCTGTCATTCGCCCTGCCCCTCGTTTCAGACTCCTCCCTTCCTGTGTGCCGCCGCCCTCCGGGATTGCAAGCCCCGCCCCTTATTGTTTCCACCTGCGTCTCGTTCCCCCGTGTTTAGTTTGTGTCGACTGCTTGTTCTGTGCCAGTTTGTCTCTATTGTTTCACGGTGGAACAGGGGTAGAGAGGGTGTGATGTAATGAAGGGGTTCTGTCTACCTGTGAGTCTGTGCCTGCTGATTTGGATGAATCCACCTGCTCTGTCTGACTACCCGTGTGCCGAACCCCCGGAGTGAAGACATTGTTTTGGACTCGCCTTGAGTCTGCTTTTGAGTTCAGGTTCTTGTGGCCGCAGCTCCCAACACATACAACATCATCACCATACGACATCACATCACATTACATGTCATGTAGCTTCATCCAAAGCGACTTACATTGCATTTTTCTTTACATTTTTGCCCTGATCAACCCATAGGACACTGTCATCAGCATACGTAACTAACAATATGGCATTTTGCCCACACGTAAGTCAGGATACAACAATACTTATGATATGACATCATCCCCATACCTAAGTCATGATATTGCATCACAATACCTAAATCCCAACTTGACATTATCACAACACCTAAAACATTATTACAATCCCCAAGTTATCACATTACAACAAAACTTAGATAACAATACAACGTTATCACAATAGCAGAGGAGTCACAAAACACACATGAAACCCTGGATGAAGTTCACTTACACACTCTGAAGCCAGGTCCGTGGGAGCTGTCTCTCCTTCCTCCTCCTCCTCCTCCTCCCCCCTCGGTGCTGCTGTACAGAGTGGTCACGTTGCCTTGCTCGCAGTAGTTGACACATTGGTCCTGGCTGCAGCGCACCTGGCAGACGGTGGGCGTGAACCTCACCTGAAGCCTCTCCACGCCTCGGCCTCCCGACAACGTCTGTCCGTCAGCTGGCAGCGGAGAGACGGAGACCATGAGGACGGAGGACAGAAAGCAGCGGAGTCCAGGCTGCAGCATTTTGAGCAATGAGGTCAGAGTTTCTGAGCGAGTTGCATCGTCCCAAACCTCTCCCTCTCTCTCCCTCCCTCTCTCCCTCCTCCTCCCTCTCCTCTCCCCTCCTCTCTCTCCCTCTCTCCCTCCCTCTCTCTCTCTCCCCCTCTCCCTCCCTCTCTCCCTCTCCTCCTCTCTCTCTCCCCCCCCTCTCCCTCCCCACCTCTCCCTCTCCCTCCCCTCTCTCTCTCTCTCCTCCTCTCCCTCCTCCTCTCTCTCTCTCTCTAGGAGAGAAGGGGGGAAGGAAGGAAAAGACCAGACACTTCCCCTCTCTCGCTCCGCACTCTTGTTTTTCCTTTAGCACTGTTTAGTGTGTGTGTGTGTGTGTGTGTGTGTGTGTGTGGGGGAGAAGGAGGGAGGTGGAGAGGTAATTGAAAGCAGTGTGTCTCTTAAAAAGTGAGCAGGACTGGGATCGACTCCAAACTAAATGTTGAGCAGGAATCTGGTCCATCGATCCACACAGAGAGCGAGTGTAGTACTATGAAGCTCTCTCTCTCCTTCACTACTTGTTTTCCACTATGCTTGTATTTGATTACACTTTCTCTGGGTCTGAGCAGAGCTTCTTCTTCTGCTGCTGTTTCACAACTGAACAGTGGAGGATGTCAGACTGATGATGCAACGCTGGTTTGGGTTTCAAGGGGCCCAAATTCACAAAATATCCTGAAGCAAAAAGAAGCTCTGGACTGTAGAGCTGAAAGAAACTAGTGAAACAACATCTACTACACACCAACTACACAACTACTACACATCTACTACACACCTACTACACATCTACTACACACCTACTACACATCTACTACACACCAACTACACACCAACTACAAACTACTACACATCTACTACACACCAACTACACATCTACTACACATCTACTACACACCTACTACACATCTACTACACACCAACTACACACACTACTACACACCTACTACACATCTACTACACACCACCTACTACACCAACTGCAAACCACCACACACCTACACCTACTACACACCTACTACACACCTACTACACATCTACTACACACCAACTACACATCTACTACACACCAACTACACACCTACTACACACCTACTACACACCAACTATACGTCTACTACACACCTACTACACATCTACTACACACTACTACACACCTACTACACACCTACTACACATCTACTACACATCTACTACACACCAACTACACATCTACTACACACCAACTACACATCTACTACACACCTACTACACATCTACTACACACCAACTACTACACATCTACTACACATCCACTACACACCAACTACACACCTACTACACACCAACTACACACCTACTACACATCTACTACACACCTACTACACACCAACTATACGTCTACTACACATCTACTACACACCTACTATACGTCTACTACACACCTACTACACACCAACTACACATCCACTACACACCTACTACACATCTATTACACATCTACTACACACCAACTATACGTCTACTACACACCTACTACACACCTACTACACATCTACTACACATCTACTACACACCTATTACACACCTACTACACGCCAACTACACATCTACTACACGCCTATTACACACCTACTACACATCTACTACACATCTACTAAACCTCTACTAAACCTCTACTACACATCTACTACACACCAACTACACATCTACTACCTACTACACACCAACTATACGTCTACTACACATCTACTACACACCTACTACACATCTACTAAACCTCTACTACACACCAACTACACATCTACTACACACCTACTACACACCTACTACACACCTACCTACTACACACCAACTATACGTCTACTACACACCTACCTACACCTACTACACACTACTACTACTACACACTACACCAACTACACATCTACTACACACCTACTACACACCAACTACACATCTACTACACACCTACTACACACCTACTACACACCTACTACACATCTACTACACATCTACTACACACCTACTACACATCTACTACACATCTACTAAACCTCTACTACACACCAACTACACATCTACTACACACCTACTAAACACCAACTATACGTCTACTACACACCAACTACACATCTACTACACATCTATTACACATCTACTACACACCTACTACACACCAACTATACGTCTACTACACACCTACTACACACCAACTACACATCTACTACACATCTACTAAACCTCTACACACCAACTACACGTCTACTACACACCTACTACACACCAACTATACGTCTACTACACACCAACTACACATCTACTACACATCTACTACACACCAACTACACACCAACTACGTCTACTACACACCTACTACACACCAACTACACATCTACTACACATCTACTAAACCTCTACTACACACCTACTACACACCAACTATACGTCTACTACACACCTACTACACACCAACTATACGTCTACTACACACCAACTACACATCTACTACACACCTACTACACACCTACTACACACCTACTACACACCAACTATACGTCTACTACACACCTACTACACACCAACTACACATCTACTACACATCTACTATACCTCTACTACACACCAACTACACATCTACTACACACTACTACACACCAACTACACGTCTACACACACAACTACATCTACTAAACCTCTACTACACACCAACTACACATCTACTACACATCTACTACACATCTACTATACACCTACTACACACCAACTATACGTCTACTACACACCTACTACACACCAACTATACCTCTACTACACACCTACTACACACCAACTACACACCTACTACACACCAACTATACGTCTACTACACACCAACTACACATCTACTACACACCTACTGAGGACCACCAACTATCGTCTACTACACTACACACACCTACTATACGTCTACTACACACCTAACTACACACCTACTACACATCTACTACACACCAACTATACCTCTACTACACACCATACTACACACCAACTATACACCTACTACACACCAACTACACATCTACTACCACCTTGACTCATTGGACCCTCGTGTGTCTCATATAAAGGTGTAACTGATATAACTGATTGAGGACTCTGTCTCTGAAGATGTGTGGTCAGGGAACCTTGGATCACCCGTCCTAACGTCCCCTCATAACTGATTTCCAGCCCGTGGACCATTGGCGTGGTACCACTGGCGTGGTACTACGTAGTGGTTCTTTCCACAGTTGGACAATAGCAGGAACTGTTTACGGGTTCAGTGGACTTATCTGCAGCGCACACTGACATTCCAGCTCCATTGAATCACACGCAGACTTTTCTCCAGCGGCGTGCGTCTGTAAGACGCGAGTGAGGGTTTATCCCTCAGCGGCTTATCAGACCCAACAACCAGTCGCACACAATAACAAACACTAAGACACACGCGCACACACACACACACAACTAACACAGGAGGAACCAGCGCAAGACTTTCTACACTCAGAAGGGCCGATACAGCCTCCATGTCATAACGCACACACACACCTACACACAATAACAAACACTAACACACACACACATTAACATCATAACTGTGTTTAAACGTGTGTGTTATAACTCACCCCCAGCAGCAGCTACATAGAGGCTGTACTGGCCCTTCTGAGTGTCTCCTGTAGATGACGAGGAGGTGGAGGAGGAAGAGGAGTCAGGAGATGAGGACACGGTCAGAACCTTCTTCCTCTCCTTCTCGATGTGCTTCATCAGCAGGGCGGCCATCCTGTCTCCTCTTCTTCTCGGGGACAGAGTCTTCCTCAGCATCACGGCCTGGGCCTCCCTCAGACTGTGAGTTCAAAAGTCAAAGTTACAACACTTCACACTGATGAAGAGCTCCTCATGCTGGTGTTATCAGTGAGTCACATGACCTCACATGACCACAGGACCATACTGCATCATCAACAATTACTTCTGTTTTATCTTTATTTAATTGAAGAAAGTTTTGACTCATCCAGTTATTTGTTCAATGCATTTACACAGCCCCTGCATTGCATTGTAGTCCCCTGGTGATATAGTTGTATAGATATGTGTGTCATCTGCATAACTGTGATAACACACTTTGTTGTTTTCCATAATCTGAGCCAATGGAAGCATGCAGATGTTGAACAGCAGGGGCCTCAGTATTGAACCTTGGGGGACACCACATGTCATTTTCTTTAGCTCTGATGTTTAAGTAGCTACAGACACAAAGTGTTTCTGATTATTCAAGTAGGATTCAAACCAGTTAAGTCCCACCCAGTTGATTAGTCTATCCAGTAGTAAGTCATAGAGAAAAACAAGTTACATTCTAACAGGAACCTTCTGACTAACAGGTAACATTCATCAGTATGTTTTCTTTTATCAGGGAGCAGCAGAAACTCTGCTGAGTAGGTTTGGTATTTGTGATAAATGTATGTTGGTACATTGATGTTCATAATGCTTATTCATCTTCATAAGAAGCAGTACATATAGTATAGTTAATAATTGTGGTTACTAACACATATAGTTATTATTAAACTTTGCATCAACTCCGTCTGGAAGAGATTTTAAATGATGTGCACGTACGAGTTTGCAACCTTTCTCCTTTTCTCCGCTGTTCAGGTGAACCTGAAGAGCAGTCTTAGCCCCGCCTCCAAATGCTCTCATTGGTGGAGACACCTGATGATGCCCCCTCCAAAGACAACGCTGATGACCCCCTGTTCACAGAGACGTTTTACACTCTGCAGACACAAAGCTCTTCTCGTTCCACCGAGCTCTCAAAGTGACATCATCAGGGTCTGAAAGTACTAGTACCACACTGGGAAAATACTACGAGTAAAAGTCCTTCATTGTACACGTGACTGAAGTAAAAGTACGTGCAGTCAAAGCATTTACTGGTTGATTAGTGAACTTTATTGTTAGAATATCCAATGTTTCTGGATTCATATTTCCGTGTTAGATGTTTAATTTTGGGGAAAAGACCTAAAGACATCAAGTAAGCAAGTACTGTATATGTCAAAACATACAACTACACACAATTACATTTTGATTTAATTTTGTTGTTTTAATGTTAAAGTTGTTTTAATGTCATCATATGATACCGCTCAGATAACTGTGAAATGTACCCAACATACTAGAATATCGGGTACATTTCACATTCTAGTGTAGTACAAGTACTTCAAGTACTCAGTGAAGGGAGGAGGAGCCACGTTACCTCAGCGACTGCGTCTTTGCTCCTCTGGTCTCCTTCTTCTTCTTCCCCCTGCTGTCCCAGCAACTTCCTCGCTCCTCTGTGCCCCGGTCCCAGACCTGGACTCCGGATTTGGGATTCCAGAGGACGTAGATGTCTCCTGTCGGAGGACTCCTTGGTCTTCTGGAGGAGACATCTGTCTTAGGTGTGGAGACACGGTCTGAGACGAGGAAGGATCTGTTTTGCGGCCGGCAGGCCCGGCTCTGATCCCCTCCTCCTTCTCCTGGAGGTTGTTGGAGTCCTGCGTCTCCGTCCTCTCGGCTCTCCGTCCCTCCTGAGGAAATGTTGGGGATGAGTCTCCTTTGTCTACTCCAGCATTTAGGATCTCGGCATCCTGTTGAACATTTAAGGTCTCCAGTGGAATCGGGTCTGAAGCTCCCGGTCCGGGTCTGGCGGTTGTTGTTGTGGCGACGGGACCGGAGGGAGCGCCGAGGCTCCCGGTATTTGGGGAGGCCGGCTCCGGAGTGCCGCCTGTCAGCGGGAGCGACTCACTGCGGTAACCATGGAAACCGCGTGGACACACACATCGGTTTGACTGGCGGCACAACAAGGCACCATGGCAACGGGGAAGACACCGGGCTGTAGGAGGAGAGGAGACAAGGAGGGGAGGAGACAAGGAAGGTAGTAGTCATACTGTGTATCACTTTAACACAAAGCTACATGTACTAGCTGTACACTGATGTTAGTAGTACTGCGTAGCACAAAAAGAAGCTACATGTACTAGCTGTACACTGATGTTACTAGCTGTACACTGATGTTAGTAGTACTGCGTGGCACAAAAGAAGCTACATGTACTAGCTGTACACTGATGTTAGTAGTACTGCGTACTAGCTGTACACTGAAAGAAGAAGCTACATGTACTAGCTGTACACTGATGTTAGTAGTACTGCGTAGCACACAAAGAAGCTACATGTACTAGCTGTACACTGATGTTAGTAGTACCGAACACAAAAGAAGCTACATGTACTAGCTGTACACTGATGTTAGTAGTACTGCGCTACATGTACTAGCTGTACACTGATGTTAGTAGTACTGCTAGAACACAAAGAAGCTACATGTACTAGCTGTACACTGAAAGAAGCTACATGTACTAGCTGTACACTGATGTTAGTAGTACTGCGTAGCACACAAAGAAGCTACATGTACTAGCTGTACACTGTTATGTTAGTATGTACTAGCTGTACACTGATGTACACTGATGTTAGTAGTACACAAAGAAGCTACATGTACTAGCTGTACACTGATGTTAGTAGTACTGCGTAGAACACAAAGAAGCTACATGTACTACATGTACTACTGATGTTACGCGCGTGAGAACACAAAGAAGCCACACTGTGATGTTAGTACTGATGTTACACAAAGAAGCTACATGTACTAGCTGCGTACTAGCTGTACACTGATGTTAGTAGTACTGCGTAGCTACATGTACTAGCTGTACACTGATGTTAGTAGTACTGCGTAGCACACAAAGAAGCTACATGTACTAGCTGTACACTGATGTTAGTAGTACTGCGTAGCACACAAAGAAGCTACATGTACTAGCTGTACACTGATGTTAGTAGTACTGCGTAGCACACAAAGAAGCTACATGTACTAGCTGTACACTGATGTTAGTAGTACTGATAGAAAAGAAGCTACATGTACTAGCTGTACACTGATGTTAGTAGTACTGCGTAGCACACAAAGCTACATGTACTAGCTGTACACTGATGTTAGTAGTACTGCGTAGCTGCTGTACACTGATGTTAGTAGTACAAAGAAGCACACAAAGAAGCTACTAGCTGTACACTGATGTTAGTAGTACTGCGTAGCACACAAAGAAGCTACATGTACTAGCTGTACACTGATGTTAGTAGTACTGCGTAGCACACAAAGAAGCTACATGTACTAGCTGTACACTGATGTTAGTAGTACTGCGTAGCACACAAAGAAGCTACATGTACTAGCTGTACACTGATGTTACTGCGTAGAACACAAAGAAGCTACATGTACTAGCTGTACACTGATGTTAGTAGTACTGCGTAGCACACAAAGAAGCTACATGTACTAGCTGTACACTGATGTTAGTAGTACTGCGTAGCTACATGTACTAGCTGTACACTGATGTTAGTAGTACTGCGTAGCTACATGTACTAGCTGTACACTGATGTTAGTAGTACTGCGTAGCTACATGTACTAGCTGTACACTGATGTTAGTAGTACTAGCTGCACTGTGTTAGCTACATGTACTAGCTGTACACTGATGTTAGTAGTACTGCGTAGCTACATATACTAGCTGTACACTGATGTTAGTAGTACTGCGTAGCTACATGTACTAGCTGTACACTGATGTTAGTAGTACTGCGTAGCTACATGTACTAGCTGTACACTGATGTTAGTAGTACCGCGTAGCACAGTACTAGCTGTACACTGATGTTAAGTAGTACTGCGTACATGTACTAGCTGTACACTGATGTTAGTAGTACTGCGTAGCTACATGTACTAGCTGTACACTGATGTTAGTAGTACTGCGTAGCTAAATGTACTAGCTGTACACTGATGTTAGTAGTACTGCGTAGCTACATGTACTACCCTAGTAGGTTTCATGGTTTGGGGAGTCTCTCGGTGCCGATGGGAGCGTTTCTGGACAGAGGATGTCTCTGTGTAAAGACTGTAAAGCCCTCTGAGGCAAATTTGCGATTTTGTGCTATAAAATGAAATAAATTGGATCATATAATCACGGCCCCCCCTCATCCCTGCGAGGCTACAAGCCCGACAAAGTATCCCAGACAAGTAAAATGCGCAAGTGTTGTAAAATGTAAGTGCCTCATCACTAATCAGATTATATTTCTTTAAATGTGCTCCATGGATACGTCATCATCCAATGAGAATAATGATCTCAACTGTAGAGTATGTAGATGAAAACAAGCCCAAAGAATCTGATTGAATGGGGTCCAGTGGGGTCGACGTGGCGTAGAGGTAGAGAGGGAGCGCTGGGAAGCACAAGGTGGATGGTTTGAGCCCTGGCTGCTCCATCACATCACATCACATTTATCTGACGCTTTTATCCAAAGCGACTTACAATAAGAACATTTAACCATAAGGACACAAACTCAGAAGAACAAGAAACAAGAAAGTGTGATTTCATCAAATAAGCCGATGTACAACTTGCTGTAGATAAGAACCATTATAAGTCCAATGTAAGTGCTACAGTTAGTTAGTGTGTTAGTGGAGGTAGAGTCTGAAGAGGTGTGTCTTTAGTCTGAAGATGTGAAGGCTCTCTGTGGTCCTGATGTCTTCAGAGACCTCCTTCCACCATTTAGGAGCAGGACAGCAAAGAGTGGAGATCTAGTGGAGTGTTTTGCTCTCAGTGAGAAGGAACAAGCAGTTTATCACATGCAGAGCGGAGAGGTCAGAGGTCGGGATGTCGGGTTGGACCAGGTCCTGGATGTAAGCTGGACCCCATCCATTCACAGCACGGTACGTGAGCACCATGTTTAGAACTGGATGAGCCACCGGTACCAGTGAAGAGAGCGGAGGAGTGGAGGAGTGGAGGAGTGTGTCCCATGTTGAAGTGTCCCTGAGCAAGACCCCTAATTGCTCCCCGGGCCATAATTAAGGTTAATACAGGTAGAACGCCATAACCGTTTAATGAATCGTCATGTGAGGCTTGTTTCCTTGTTCTATTAGCCTGAGGCGACTAGTGGGCCTGAGGTTTGATTGACAGCGGGACACCATGGCGCCGGCGGTCTGTACTCACGTTTGGTGCACCGCCGGGTTCCAGGTGAGAAAGTCCATCCGACGCAACACCGACTTCCACACGCAGGAGGCCTGCAGGACAGAGATGCATTATTAGTCATTATTAAGGAGTCATAGTCACAGAAAGCATCATATTTCATATAATTCATGAATAGATAATCAGACCGAGGCCTTTTCTTCTTCAGTATATTATTAAAAATTGAAATGAATACATCTGAATACTTATCCTTATAACACGGCATCGAAAATAAAATGCCGTCTTTTAGAATCATGATCAGACCTCTGAGTGATTTAAAGTTCACGGTAATATTTAAAAACTTGTCTCGTGTCACAAACGGGCGGGCCAGAAATAAGCCCTCCCCCTGGGAAATAAGCCCCTCCCCCTGCCATCAGGAGAAGGACATCACAGCTGCGTGTAAAGTCTCTATAGGTTTGTTTGACCACAGTTCCAAGCTGATCAATGAAAGTCATTGATCGGGTCAGAGACACGCGACCACGTCCTCACTCACACTCATTGGACACGAGGACAGAGGACCCTCCAACAAATACATGTGACGTTCATACAAAAGGGGTCTTCTTCTCTCTTTGATGTTTCAAACGATAACAAATGATTTCATTGATAATGACCAGTACTTCTTATGTTACTTGATTGATCTAAACACTGATTGGTTGTTTACAATGTCACATGATCAGAGACTAGAGAAACATCAGTGATGTCATCATCTTTATAGAATAAAAATGTATTTAACTGATTCTGTTTGGACTCAAAGTGACAGGAATGTTTACGAAGGAGGTGACCTGTGACCTGTGACCTGCGGAGAGGTGACCTGTGACCTGTGACCTGCGGAGAGGTGACCTGTGACCTGCGGAGAGGTGACCTGTGACCTGAAGCGTTACACACGGTCACGTGGTCACCACCTGAGTAGCATAGCTGGTCCTCACCAAAAGGAGGACCTGTGTGTGTCTCACACATCTTCCTCTTTTCTCACACACACACACACACACACACACACACACACACACACACACACACACACACACTCAGTGTATAAACCCAGTCAGTAAATTCACAGTGTTGTGTGTGTGTGTGACTTTGCATCCATCACTTGACTGTCAGGCAGACTTGCACTTGCACTGGTTACACACAGACGTGGACACACACGCAAACACACTTGCATACAATTTCACACACTCCTGATGTGTCTGCAGTCTGACGCAGCTGACAGATGCTGAGTGGTGGGATGCTTCATGCTTACACACACACACACACACACACACGTAGCCCCCCGCCTGTCCTGCATGGGATCAGACCCACAGACACCGGAGTTGTTTTCAGCCCCTTGGTGGATGTTTTGCTTCTTTTAGTAGATGTTGTGAGTCTCTTTGTGTGTCTGCATTTGTTTGTCTTTATTTGTACTCGTTTGTGTCTCTAACTGAAATCTACGAATCCACACGACTATTTCATCCCCGCCAGTAACAACTTGAGCCTCTTAACGCCGCCGCCCTGTCGGCTGAGTCCAAAACAAACAGGCTCCATTCAGACAAAGGGGAGGCCTGAACGTGGCCCTCAGGGGTCACATGACAATGAAACACCCCAGAGACAGGATGTGATGTCATGATTCTCATAACAGATCTGTAGTGATGACTCTAGAGGGTTTGCAGTCTGGATGCTGAGTGTGCAGTCTGAGACCCGTGGCCCCCAGAGCCCCCCAGAGCCCCCCAGACCCCCAGACCCCCGCCCCCCCTCTCTCTCTTACAAGCTGCTTATATGAAGGAATTCATTCATTATGTATTAAGGTTTATTTACCAAAACACTGGTTAAAGTAGGTAAATATTCATATAGTGGTCTGAAGGACACAAAGAGGCTGCGTGATGCTTCACACCGTAAACACGTTATCGATCCGCTCACCCGATCACAGCCGCGCTCCCGGTCCTGCGCGCCGCCGGTCTGCCGCAGGGGCCGCGCGTGCCCGCGGCGGGCCGCACGCCTCCCTCCTCGCGGGGGGGGGGATGCTGAGCTGCGGTGTGAAGAGTTAAAATCCACACGAGCCACGGAGAAAGGCGCATGTTGGCCGATAGCAGATAGAGTCAATGTGACCGATCGATGGAGCATCGCGGGGCGGGGGACGGGGGGGGACGGGGCGGGGACGGGGGGACTGGGGAGGTCCGGGGTCCCGGTCTTCACTTCGCGAGTCTGACTGAAGTTTTCATTCAACGTGAACTCCAATCGCTGCCTTCGTTCTGCTGTCAGCCAATGGGAGCGGAGAATAGCAGCTCCTCCGCTCCCATTGGCTGACAGCCCGGAGCCTCTGAGCAGCCAATCAGAAGCCAGCAGGGCGGTTTCAGGCTTTTACATTTTGTGATTTGAGTTAACATTTTTTTCGCATCTGAGGAATTTAGATTTAATAAAAGTTGTTTTGATGTCGGGTCGTCGTGGCGCAGGAGTAGAGAGGGAACACAAGGTTGGTGGTTCGAGTTCAGGCTGCTCCATGTGTCCCTGAGCAAGACACCTGACCCCTAATTGCTCCCCGGGTTAAAAATGTAATGTAAGTCTCTTTGGATAAAAGCGTCAGCTAAATGACCTGTAAAGTAACGTCAAATAACAGGAGGGTTCAACTGTGTAAACATAAAATGAAGGTAACAGGAGAGTTCAAAAAAACAACAATGTTAATAATAAAAAGTAATTATACAAATATTATTGGTAATAATTGGATACTTAAAGTACCGTAGTTTAAAACCATTGTAAGAGCCCGAAGTGTGTATATTGTTTAAATTGGACGTTGTTACATTGAGGACATTATATTGGATATATGTTGGCATGACGCCCCCTTGATTTTCCTTCTTATACTGATGTCGTGTTTGCAGCAGCTGCACCTTGGATGGCCGATTAGAGCACAGAGTGTCCACCGTGTGACGGAATGTGTTTTTGGTGTTTGGTTAACGCTTTTGTTGTGGAAATAAACACCAATCAAAAAAGAATATAAAGATCTACTGTCATTCGCGTCAGGAAAATGGACTCAGTGTGTCTGCAGCTCAATTGCAGCTTAATATTATTTGTGACCGAAGGAACGCCGCTACACCCATTACAAAAAACTTAATTATAAATATGAACATATTTAGGTTTATGTTAATCTGTAAAATAACTGAATTTATCAGTAAAAAGTACAATATTTCCCTCGAGGAATAAGAATGACATGGATATATTTCAGTGAAGTTTTAGTCAAAAACTCAGCTTCAGGTTTCAGCTTCTTTATGAATCAATTGTTTAAACCTGAATTCAGATTTCCTATTTGACGATAAACGCCACACAACAAATATTCAATTCAATTCATGAGACAGGTGGAGAGACAGGTGGGGAGAGGGGTGGGGAGACAGGTGGAGACAGGTGGGGAGACAGGTGGAGACACAGGTGGGGAGACAGGTGGAGAGACAGGTGGAGAGACAGGTGGGGGAGAGGGGTGGGGAGACAGGTGGAGACAGGTGGGGAGACAGGTGGGGAGACAGGTGGGGAGACAGGTGGGGAGACAGGTGGACACAGGTAGGGAGACAGGTGGAGACACAGGTGGGGAGACAGGTGGGGAGACAGGTGGAGACAGGTGGAGACAGGTGGGGAGACAGGTGGAGACAGGTGGGGAGACAGGTGGAGAGACAGGTGGAGACACAGGTGGGGAGACAGGTGGAGACAGGTGGGGAGACAGGTGGAGACAGGCAGACAATCGGACCGGCACACAGGGGGAAGCTGCTTGCAGCGAGAGGAAGGATAACTTTCAAAATAAAACAGGAAATCACGAGACCACCTGATTAAATTAGCTTAACACCGCTTCTCGGAGATGACGAGGTCAACTCAGGATCAGGAATCAGGAAACATTTATTGCCATAATGTGTCACACATACGAGGATTGTGACTTGGTTGGTGCGTAACAGCCGACAGTACAACAATGGACGACAAGACAACAGTGCACGAGGAATAAAATAACATATAAGGCTAGTTTAAAAATAAAGGAATAAAAGTTAATGTTAAAAATATTTAGAAATTAAAAATAAAGTGCACATAAACTCCAGGTTGTTTTAGCCGTATAAAAGATTCAAGGTCGTCCACAGATGTTGGGATTTAAGCAGTAGAGCACCTCTAGTGGTAGAACGTATAATACATGTAGTAATGTTTAGTCTTAGAATTGTAGTTTGTGTAATGTTTAATATTAGTTATTACATTAGCATGTTAGATGAAGTGAATGCAATATGAATCAAACACAACGTATAGTCGTGTAAATCATATAAACACTTAATACAAACACGGATGCTAGTTGCTGTTTATGGATTTCTCACATTTTTATCCCCAAAGAGTTTTTTTGGGAGTTGTGATGAAAGGTGATGTTATTGTGCATGCTATGTCATTGTGCATGCTATGCTATTGTGCATGCTATGTTATTGTGCATGCTATGTCATTGTGCATGCTATGCTATTGTGCATGCTATGTCACGTTTACACGATGAAGCTTTAAGCCAAAGCTGTGATCATTGACTGTACTGCAGTATTAAGTGATCAGGATCGATCAGGTCAGTGAGGGATCTCACATGGAGCCAGGAGGGAGTCATGTGACGCCTTGGAGCAGAAAGGAATTCATGGGGGAGGAGCTGGGCCGGAATGTGCAGCCAATCACATACGACAACAGCACAAGGGACACGCCCCCTCCCCGGGGATTGGAAGAGCTGAGGTGGAGGAGGAGCAGACAGAAGCCTCCTGTGAACCAATGTTGATGGTCGTATGAGACTGAGAAATAATATCCATCCATCCATCCATCGTCAAACCTCTTATCCTGCACACGGGGTCTTGGGGGGCTGGAGTCCATCCCAGCCAACTTCAGGCGATAGACAGGGTACACCCTGGATTGGTCGCCAGCCAATCGCAGGGCTACACAGAGACACACAACCATCCACACTCACATTCACACAACTACGGGCAATTTAAAGTCCCCAATCAACCTGATCCCCAGAGCATGTCTTTGGACTGTGGGAGGAAGCCAGAGAACCCGGAGAGAACCCACGCAGACACGGGGAGAACATGCAGACTCCACACAGAAAGGCCACTGGGCAGAATCAAACCCAGGACCTTCTTGCTGTGAGGCAACAGTGCTGACCACCACGCCACCGTGCCGCCCTGAAATAATATCATACTATATTATATTACTTCTGTTAGTTATTCAATTATTTATAATTGTTTAACTCCAGTTTTTGAGCTCCAGCCAGTTGACTTCTCATAAGGGGCGAGAGTGACAGTAGTGACCCTTGATCAGAGGTTCAGAACCCAGCACAGCTCACACACTAAATCTGCAGCTGCAGGATTGTATCAAACACTCAATGAAGTAACACAAGGCGGAGCCGGACTGCTGCAGAGCGGCGACTGTGAGAAGCTTCACAGCAGCCTTCTAAAAGCGTCATCTTGGTGCTCTGTGTGCTTTCCCTCTCAACTGAAGAGGACTTGTAAAGGTTTTCCGTCAATGAGGTGTCGTCACAGCTCTTTGAAGATGAAAGTGACGCAGAGGAGAACGTGTCTGAGGCAGAGGATGATGTTGAGGAGGACCCTGATTATGAGGCATCCTCCTCTGGTGAGAATGAGACCCTCATTGTGGACCCTCCTGTTGTCTCTCAACCAGCAGCAAACGCTCTGCCGTCCAAAAATGTTATTATGGTCCGTGTACCTCAACCACAGGGTGGACTTAGTGTCATCAAAAGGGTCCCTCGTCCTGACAGTTAGCCGTGTCCATGACATCCTTGAGATGAGAAAAGAAGAGGGCAGGCGTGTACAGAGAGACGGGCTTGGATGTGACCGACCTGCAAGCCGACATCGGGTTGCTCATTCTGGCAGGAATGTACCAGCTTCGTGCTGCTGACACTGGACGGACGGTGTTATAGAAATGATCTCTTTTAAATGTCAGTCAGTGACATTTTGTTGATCTGAGTATTTCTACATAGCCGCCTACGTCTTTTTTTTAATTGAATGTGTTATTTAGGTAGTTAACAAACAAAGAAAAAAAAATCGGTCCAAGTACAGAACCTTGTGGGACTCCGTGACCAACATTGATGGTATTTAAGGATTCACTGTTTTCAAGCACAAACTGTAATCGATGTAATAAATATGATTTAAACCAGCTGAGTGCAGTTCCTTTAATACCAATTAAATGTTCTAGTCTCTGCAACAGGATACAATGATCAATGGTGTCAAATGCAGCACTGAGGTCCAGCAAGACAAGAACAGAGATGAGTCCTTGGTCCGATGCAAGTAGAAGATCATTCGTAGTTTTCACCAGCTACCTTGAAGGACTGTGGTACACGTCCTGTTCATAATATCTAATGAAGACGTGCTCACTAAAGGAAAAACGTCCTTAAGCAGCTTAGACGGAATCGGATCCAAGAGACAAGTAGAAGATTTAGACTCCGAAATTGTAGCAGTCAGTTGATCAAGGTTGATGGAAGAGAAGGCATCCAAACATCAACATAAAACACAGACTTAGTAGATAAAATGTACAGTGAGACCACCAGAGGATGGAAACCAGTGGGACCAGTTCATCCAGTAGGACTAGAAAAAACAATCAGCACTGTTTCGTGTCTCCTTCACGAAGTCAACACTTTATTCTCATCGATTTTCTTTTTTTAGATTTTCAGATTCACTCAGATTTTGTTTTTGTTTTTAATACTTGTTTCTTCATCAAATATAGAAAACCAGAGACTATAATAATATATTAAGGCACAGTTCAATGTTCATTAGATGTGAAATTATCTAAATGAACGTAATTCATTCATTTAAGCGTCTGCAAAAGACTTACTGGATCTTTAAATGTATAATTATTTAATATTATGACCCTGATGTTTAACTAATATCACAGTACAAATGCTACAAGAGGAAGTCCTGCATTCAACAGCCAAATCAAAAGTATTATCACTCACTGAGTAATATGACTAAATACTGTACGTTGTTTTCATCACTTTAATGACTATATTCTGCTGGTAAGTTAATAAATAATACATTGTGTATTAGTTCATTCATTTGATGAATATTTCCTAGTCAACAAACTGAAAAAAAGTACTAAAATGTGAAAAATATAATAAAACTAAAATCTTTCCAGAAGAGGATCATAAAACTACGGCGCCTGTAAAATGAAGGAAAGCTGCGTTGCTGTGAGAACAAACTTCACACAAACTTTAAAAATAAAAACTTTGATACAAACAAACTTTTTTTTATATATAAAAGATTTCAGACTGAAGACAAAAGATTATAAAAAGTAAAAAAAACTGTTTGCTCCGGTTTAGTCTACTTGAAAATGAATAATTAACACTTCTGTGATAGATTCATTAGTTATTGCCGCTCATTAAAGTTTAGAAGATCAGTGAACAAAGTATTTATTTATTATCAGCTGTAGCTCGACGCTGTAGAGGAAGTACTACATAAGTACTACCACAGAGTGTAGCAGAACAATATATTATTATATTAAACTGTTCCTCAATACCTCCATATACTGGTTGTTTAGTCTGTAGTATTACATCATTTATTAAAATAAAAAATAATAATTTATATGACCAAATCCCTGGTTATTATTTCCTCGTCCTCAAATTCTTTTTATGAACATATTTGAAAAACAAACATTGAAGTAGAAATAGAACATCTGCGTGTGTTCTGAAGTACTTAAAGCTTCCAGTGAAAAATGAATCAACACCCAGTTACAGCGCTAGCATTAGCTTAGCGGGCTACAGCTGATAGCATCCGGTCCTTTGACTCATTGATTATTGATCTGTCTGCAGGACCGATCAGAAGCTGGTCTCGTTCATGTGTGTTTTGGGGCTGGTGGGCGGTCCGGGGCCGGGGCTCTCCGGACTTGCAAGGCCCTCAGGGGAAGGCGGGGCGTCGGCGGGAACGGCGGGCGCACTGGAGTGGGAGGGGCTCACGGCAGCGGGTGCGGCGCTGGTTGGGGGAGTGGGCGTGGTCTTGCGTTTTGAAAGAGACGAGGTCAGCGGGGATGACGCAGACGAGACGGGGGACGGAGCTCCCGGGGAGTGGCGGGCGCCAGGCGACACGGAGAAGGTGGTGGGGGTCCTGAGGCCAAACCTGGCCTCTAACTCGGTGCACACTGCCAAGCTCCGCCTCACGCCCTCCAACCCCGACGGGACCCCAAACCCAGAGCCCGCCGCCACCTCCGAA
>BMAF01000004.1:30664340-30679340 GCA_014132575.2 Gasterosteus nipponicus | reverse complement strand
TGTGCGTAGGCCACAGCGATCCAGTTGTGATGACCACATATGATCCGGACCATGCCGGTGTCAGACAGCTGACCTACACACACACACACACACACATGAACAAAACACTGTGATGCGTGTGTGTCTCTTTGTGTGTCTCCCTGTGTGCGCCTCTACCTCCGGGTGTCCTCTCCTCCGTGCTGGCTCTTCCCAGTATCCCGGCGTTGCCGAGGTTCGGGGGCATCGTGTTGCTGCGTCTGACCGGCGCTCTCTCCACGGGCCCAACCCGGCCCGCCATGAACTGTGACCCCGCCACGCTGTGCCGGTTACGCCGCTTCGCCGGGTAGACTGAGACAAGAAGTGGACACTTACATCACATCGATTACTAACGATTACTAATCATATGAATTAGGGGTAATTAAACCCGACATGGAACTGGCATATCAACCTAAAATAAAAAATAACTATTATTTAAAGACAAATTACAGATAAATGATTTAAATAGAAATATTAAAAGATAAATCACAAAAATATATTTTTTAAAGTCAGAGATCAGGAACAACAGATCGGGTTTCCCTGCATTTTTTTGAGTAAATCAAACACAAAAATATTTTTTAAATAATAATTTTAAATAGTCAACTGACAGATATAAGAATGTTAAATACAAATACAATACAAATAAGCAAAGAGTATAAAGGGTTTTTATCTGTCCCCCACCCTACTCGTGAGCATCATAAATAAAGGGTGGTGTACCTGGTGGAGGCAGGTAGCCGTTGAACAGCACGTTTCCACAGGACGAGCGGTCCAGCTCGTCACACAGCTGCAGCTTGCGCACTGTTAATAAACCACTGTGCATCAGACACCAGAGCAGCAGGTGTGAGGGGACCAGTTTAAATACACCTCATATCATCATTCAATATCTGAGTAACAGCCTGTTCCTTTTCACATCAACTGGAAACCCCCCCGTGGTGCCTTTACTGCCACGCGGCAGCGCGGTACGTCCTGCCTCCAGACGCTCTGACTCTCACCCAGCGGCGTGATGCCATAGAACTCGGCCTCGTGCATCAGCATGTGGACGCTGATGGTTCGGGGGTACAACTCTTTGGTCCGCAGGAAGTTGAGGATGGTGGCAAACAGGGAGGGGTCTCTGTCGATGAAGATCTGCACAAACAGATGGGTGTTAGCCCACGCACACACGCACACGCACACACACACACACACACACACACTGGTAGGTGAATCCATAAACTCACAGCACCGGTTTCATCCTTCAGAGTGGAGATCCGGCCGCTCAGAAGACTGAAACAGAGGAGCACATTTCAGCGAGTGGACCGGACTGCGTGGAGAAGCACATCCTGCTCCTGGACGCTCGCTCCTTAAAGAACAAAACTCCAGACGCGTAACAAACCGCGGAGACGCCAGCTTTTGGAACGTTTTTTATTAATGAAATAACACTCACAAGGATACACAAGTTAACATCTAAGCCTGAAGTGATGTCTAACTGTGGTTTTCAGTCGTCATGGCAACGTAAAACTGCTCAGGATCGGAAAGAGGGCGTCTCATTAGTAACGATGGTTTTCTCTCACACTCACCTGGAGAAGAAGGAGTCAGGAACCCAGGTGAGGGTCTGCCGGGAGGTGCTGAACCTGCCAACAAACAAGCGCTTCTTCTTCAGTTATTATGTTCTTGTCGTCAGTTCGGTGTCATGTAAGTGGATGTATCTATATTTCGGTGAAGATGGTTCGAATTGACCTTCAAGAAGTTGCAGCGAATAATTCTGATAAATACTGACACGTGACTGACAACACCAAATGTAATGTAATCATTATAAATGACTTGTAGCACGAAGAAAGGACGACTTTACATCAGCGTTCATATTGAGTTACTTATGCTTTGTTTAATTCAAAATCCAAGTAACTTGCGCCTCTTTATATTAGACTTTACTGTTCTCTATTTCTCATTTATATAAACTCGTTTAAACCTCGTTAACCCGCTTCATTAGCAGCGTTAGCAGTAACTTAGCATTAGCTAGCCGGGGATTAGCTCAAACCGAAACTTTCTCCGGCTCGTCACCTCTTGCCCCCGACGTTCAGGTGGATGATCTCCCCGCTCCTCGCGCTGTAGGGCATCATCGGGAGGTTTAGCTGCTCCTTAAAAACAATAACAATACTTATATTTTAATCCATTTTAGAGGATGAAGTCAGGTTCCGTTCTTGTTTTCATCTCAACTTCCGGTCACGCAGGGAGGCGGAAGAGGTAAAACGCGCGGTGGATTCCGGATCAGCCGGAAAAAGGTAAACTACGGACCGGAGTCTGGAACGGGACTGTGCGTTTAATAGCTTTTTACTTCTGAAAACTCTTTATTATGGAAGCGCATTTCTGCCAAGAAAACAAATTAAAGAAACTTTGAAATCTATTTAATATGTATCTATATGTGCCCACTAAAAGCCTCATTGAATTAAAAATGCATAAATGGATATTTTATATATTCTTTGATTAACCTTTCAATTCATTTAATGATATGCTTCTTTTAAAAAACATGTATTTATTTACTTGTTTCACATGTATTATATGTATAAATAAATACACCTACATAAATATGTGAAAACATATTGTAACAACCAGGTACATTTTTACAAACGAAATTGTTGTTTTTTGGTTCATAACAATAAAAGATTCAAACATAAGATAAAAAAACTGTTTTTAAACACATTTTTCAGTGTTAGAAAAGAAGAAAAGTGTCAGATCATTGTGACCAAAATAACCGCGTAATATTCCATATTTATATCTTCAAAGGCTTTAATCTAAAGAAAGATCAGCGCTCCTCTCTGCAGCTGAGCAGATGTTCTCTGATGCGCCTCAATCTTCCTTCCTGCTACCTCCTTCCTCCCTTTGTCCTCCACAGCGCTGCAGGTTGTATATATATATAAAAAATGTATCCTGATCAACTCATCATTGAGAAAGAAGGCGAGGACATAGGAGATAAGGGAGGAGAGGAGACAACAGAGGAAAAAGGGACAGGAGACAAGAGGGAGGGACAGAAACAGAGAGGGAGGGAGGGACAGAAACAGGAAGTAGAAGTGCACTCTTCACAGAACTGCTGTCTGAGGGAGACTCCACATCTAGATGTCCAGAAGGTCCAGAAGGTGAGTCCACTCTTCTCTTGGTTACTGAGCTCAGCAGGAAGAAGAACGTAGCAGTCAGACACAAACTGTTTAATCACAGAAATGTGTTGATTCATAATTGTGGAGTAAATAATAAATAAACTTCATCTGTAAACTGAAAAGCAGCAGAAATCTGATAAACTCCTGAACATGTTCCTTTAGAAGTAGAATCACACGTGCAGACTAAATGTTAAAAACAAGCAAACAAATGTTCAATGTCGGAGCCGTGAGTTGAAGGATTCACACTTAAAATGATTCATATCTATTTAAATTATTCATGCAAATCATACTTCCCATTTAGTGCTGCATCCAGTGAGTGTTTGTATTGTGTTCGTATAAAAATATATTATAAAATGGAAGAAAGCAGATCTGAAAACGACTGCGTCATAAATAAACACAAAATCATTATGAAACCTGCTTATTCTCCGTATTCATGAATCATTTCTATTTCAGTATTTTAAAGGAAAGCAGCAAACTTCCACAAAAGAGTGAAAAGGGAAGCGAGTCATCAAAGGAGACGACTCACTAAAGCTTAAAACAGTTTCTACAACACAAACATACTATAAACTCTCTTATGTATTAATATAAACTCTCTTATGTATTAATATAAACTCTCTTATGTATTAATATAAACTCTCTTATGTATTAATATGAACTCTCTTATGTATTAATATGAACTCTCTTATGTATTAATATAAACTCTCTTATGTATTAATATGAACTCTCTTATGTATTAATATGAACTCTCTTATGTATTAATATGAACTCTCTTATGTATTAATATAAACTCTCTTATGTATTAATATAAACTCTCTTATGTATTAATATGAACTCTCTTATGTATTAATATGAACTCTTATGTATTAATATAAACTCTCTTATGTATTAATATAAACTCTCTTATGTATTAATATGAACTCTCTTATGTATTAATATAAACTCTCTTATGTATTAATATAAACTCTTATGTATTAATATGAACTCTCTTATGTATTAATATAAACTCTCTTATGTATTAATATAAACTCTCTTATGTATTAATATAAACTCTCTTATGTATTAATATAAACTCTTATGTATTAATATGAACTCTTATGTATTAATATAAACTCTCTTATGTATTAATATAAACTCTTATGTATTAATATAAACTCTCTTATGTATTAATATAAACTCTCTTATGTATTAATATAAACTCTCTTATGTATTAATATGAACTCTTATGTATTAATATAAACTCTCTTATGTATTAATATAAACTCTCTTATGTATTAATATAAACTCTCTTATGTATTAATATAAACGATCTTATGTATTAATATAAACGATCTTATGTATTAATATAAACTCTCTTATGTATTAATATAAACTCTCTAATGTATTAATATAAACGATCTTATGTATTAATATAAACTCTCTTATGTATTAATATAAACTCTCTTATGTATTAATATAAACTCTCTTATGTATTAATATAAACTCTCTTATGCATTAATATAAACTCTCTTATGTATTAATATAAACTCTGACAGACGACTTGAACGAAAAAAACGCAAACGATCATAAATAATGTTGCATCACTTTGTGTGAAAGCAGAACTTCTGTGAGGAGACGATCAGCAAGTTTCATTATCGGAGAGGCAGGGATCCTCCTCCTGCTCCTCTTCCTCCTCCTGCTCCTCTTCCTCCTCCTGCTCCACTTCCTCCTCCTGCTCCTCTTCCTCCTCCTGCTCCACTTCCTCCTCCTGCTCCTCTTCCTCCTCCTGCTCCACTTCCTCCTCCTGCTCCTCTTCCTCCTCCTGCTCCACTTCCTCCTCCTGCTCCTCTTCCTCCTCCTGCTCCTCTTCCTCCTCCTGCTCCTCTTCCTCCTCCTGCTCCTCTTCCTCCTGGTCCTCTTCCTCCTCCTCCTGCTCCTCTTCCTCCTGGTCCTCTTCCTCCTCCTGCTCCTCTTCCTCCTCCTGCTCCTCTTCCTCCTCCTGCTCCTCTTCCTCCGCCTGCTCCTCTTCCTCCTGGTCCTCTTCCTCCTCCTGCTCCTCTTCCTCCTGGTCCTCTTCCTCCTCCTGCTCCTCTTCCTCCTGGTCCTCTTCCTCCTCCTGCTCCACTTCCTCCTGCTCCTGCTCTTCCTGCTCCTCCTGCTCTTCCTGCTCCTCTTCCTCCTGCTCTTCCTTCTCGTCCTTCTGCTTCTCCTCCTCCTCCTCCTCCTGCTCCTCCCTGCTCAGTTTGCTCAGGATGAAGGAGGTGTTTGAGTAGGAGGAGGACGTGATCACCAGGAAGCTCTTGTTTGTTCACGTGTCTCCGTGGAAACAGAAGCTTCTCTTTTGGTAAACAAAGGAGTTCAGGACTCTGAAGATCTGAAGAGAGAAAACAACATCTTGAAAGATTCCTCCTCCTCCTCCTCCTCCTCCTCCTCCTCCTCCTCCTCCTCCTTCCTCTTCTTCTTCAAGCAGCTTGGTGTTAATCAGATGAGGTCAACAAACGATTATCATAAAGTGTGTGAATGACTTTTATAATGTGTTGATGTTTCCCCAGCGATGGACCACCTTAACTCCTCCCACCTCCCTAGCGACCAATCCGAGCTCAGCAGCACCTTCACCCAGCACGTGCTGCCGCCGCTCTACCTGCTGATCTTCGTGGCGGGCTCGTGCCTGAACGGCGTGGCCGCCTGCGTCTTCTTCCGCGTGCCCAGCGACTCGGGCCTGGTGGTGTACCTGAAGAACATGGTGGTGGCGGACCTCCTCATGCTCGCCTCCTTCCCCTTCCGGCCTGCGGCCCAGCTGGGCCTCGGCGGCTGGCGCCTCCATGTGGTGATCTGCCGCTACACCTCCGTGCTCTTCTACTCCTCCATGTACGCCGGGATCCTCTTCATGGGCCTCATCAGCCTGGAGAGGTACGTGAGGATTGTGAAGCACGCCGCCGCCTCCTCCTCCTCCCCAGGTGCGGCAGGGCGTCCCCGCTGCACCTGCTGCAGGGCGTGGGCTGCGCCCGCGTGCTGGCGCTGCTCGCCTGGGCCCTGCTGCTGGCGTGCGCGCTTCCCAACGTCGTTCTGACCAGCCGGCCCGCCGTCACGGAGACGCCGCGGCTCTGCATGCAGCTGAAGACGGCGCTGGGGGTGAGCTGGCACCGCGCCTCCACCCTGTTCAGCGTGGGCCTGTTCTGGGTCACGCTGCTGGTGCTGGCCTTCTGCTACGCCTCCATCGCGCGCCGCGTCTACCGCTCCCACCGCCGCCTGCGCTGCCGCCATCGCGCCGACGCATGCCACCGCAAGTCCAACCGCAGCATCTTCAGCCTGCTGGCGGTGTTCCTGGTGTGCTTCGTGCCGTACCACGCGTGCCGCGTGCCGTACACGCTGAGCCAGATGCCGCAGTCCGGCTTCAGCGGCCGCAGCCGCTACCTGCTGTTCCAGCTGAAGGAGGCCACGCTGTTCCTCTCCGCCCTCAACGTCTGCCTGGACCCCGTCGTCTACCTCCTGATGTGCCGCACCTTCAGGGAGGCGCTGCTGGGGAAGGGGAGGGCGGCGGGACAGAGGGGGGGTGGGGGTCAAGAGGTCAAGCGTTTGCGCCATAGCTAGGGAGGGGAGAGAAATGAGGAGTGAAGAGACAAGAAGAGGGGACAGGAGAGGAGACGAGGCGAGGAAATGAGGAGAGAAGGGGTCAAGAGACAAGAAGAGGGGACAGGAGAGGAGACGAGGCGAGGAAATGAGGGAGAGAAGGGGTCAAGAGACAAGAAGAGGGGACAGGAGACGAGGCGAGGAAATGAGGAGAGAAGGGGTCAAGAGACAAGAAGAGGGGACAGGAGAGGAGACGAGGCGAGGAAATGAGGAGAGAAGGGGTCAAGAGACAAGAAGAGGGGACAGGAGAGGAGACGAGGCGAGGGAATGAGGAGAGAAGGGGTCAAGAGACAAGAAGAGGGGACAGGAGAGGAGACGAGGCGAGGAAATGAGGAGAGAAGGGGTCAAGAGACAAGAAGAGGGACAGGAGAGGAGACGAGGCGAGGGAATGAGGAGAGAAGGGGTCAAGAGACAAGAAGAGGGGACAGGAGAGGAGACGAGGCGAGGAAATGAGGAGAGAAGGGGTCAAGAGACAAGAAGAGGGGACAGGAGAGGAGACGAGGCGAGGAATGAGGAGAGAAAGGGGTCAAGAGACAAGAAGAGGGACAGGAGAGGAGACGAGGCGAGGGAATGAGGAGAGAAGGGGTCAAGAGACAAGAAGAGGGGACAGGAGAGGAGACGAGGCGAGGGAATGAGGAGAGAAGGGATCAAGAGACAAGAAGAGGGGACAGGAGAGGAGACGAGGCGAGGAAATGAGGAGAGAAGGGGTCAAGAGACAAGAAGAGGGGACAGGAGAGGAGACGAGGCGAGGAAATGAGGAGTGAAGGGGTCAAGAGACAAGAAGAGGGGACAGGAGAGGAGACGAGGCGAGGAAATGAGGAGAGAAGGGGTCAAGAGACAAGAAGAGGGGACAGGAGAGGAGGCGAGGAAATGAGGAGTGAAGTGGTCAAGAGACAAGAAGAGGGGACAGGAGAGGAGACGAGGCGAGGGAATGAGGAGAGAAGGGGTCAAGAGACAAGAAGAGGGGACAGGAGAGGAGACGAGGCGAGGAAATGAGGAGAGAAGGGGTCAAGAGACAAGAAGAGGGGACAGGAGAGGAGACGAGGCGAGGAAATGAGGAGAGAAGGGGTCAAAAGACAAGAAGAGGGGACAGGAGAGGAGACGAGGCGAGGAAATGAGGAGAGAAGGGGTCAAGAGACAAGAAGAGGGGACAGGAGAGGAGACGAGGCGAGGAAATGAGGAGAGAAGGGGTCAAGAGACAAGAAGAGGGGACAGGAGAGGAGACGAGGCGAGGAAATGAGGAGAGAAGGGGTCAAGAGACAAGAAGAGGGGACAGGAAAGGAGACGAGGCGAGGAAATGAGGAGAGAAGGGGTCAAGAGACAAGAAGAGGGGACAGGAGAGGAGACGAGGCGAGGGAATGAGGAGAGAAGGGGACGGGCCTCAACAGACTGTCGCGTGTGAAATGAGGTGAAACGTCTGCGACTGTAAAAGACGAGTTGTCAGTGAACGCATCGCCTCTGTTTCTGTAGATGACACTATAGAAAATTGTATCTTGACTCGAGCCCAAAGTTTATATAAAATGTATTATTTAAATATAAGCTTTTTTTTAAATAAGGCATTTACATTATATGAATTTATTAAATTAGTCATTAAATTATTTAAATGTATCATTAAAATATAGCTAATTATTTAAATGGTCTTTTATTTATAGTTAATTATTCTTCTGTGATCATCTTGGTGTTTTTATACGACACTTAAAATAACTCAATGAAGAATGTAGAGTTGTAAATAAATGTTTGAGATGCATTCATTGTTGAAGCAGAGAGAACAGGAAGTGAGAGAGCGTGTTGATCAAACCTGTGACTCCATAATACTAATATATAATAATACTATATAATACATATACTATTGTACAATAAAACATAATGCTATACTAACTCATTGAAACTCTTCATTATGACCTAAACTGTGTTTTGTTTCTAGTGGGACGAAAGTGTCGTCAGGGGGCCATTTATTTTGAAAGTGTTGCACAGGAAATCACTGCGTGCCGGAGACAGAGGCAGTCTGAGGCCTCAGAGGGCGGCGTGCACGTGTTATCTCACAGTACATATACGCTCGAATACACATTTACAAAATGTAAAGGCAGACAGGATGTCATACTGAAGATTTTCAAAATAAATATTTGTTCAGTGTTAATCATGTCTTAATAATTCATAATTCATGTCAATATATATCAACTGCTGCTCACTTCCTTCTCACTGATCAACTTCCTCCTTTGTTTGTTCCTGAAACTGTGGCGTTCAGAGACCTGCATGAAGGATTTTCATCGTCAAAAAATAAATATTTAAATGAATAAATAACGTCTATTCCTAACCACGATTCCTCGACCTCTGTGGAAGACGTCACGGGGTCGAGGTTAGGAGGTTAGGAGGCTTCATGAGGAGTCGCGTCGTTGTGATGGACGGAGACGCTTGTCAGGGACGTCAGTCTGCAGCGGCTACAAAGAAGCGTCTCCGATGCTTCCTGTGTTGTTATTGTGAGTCGTGCAGACGCACAAACAACCAGGTTCAGAGGAATAAACGAGTGACGCTAACGGTTAGTCACATGATCTGTTTCCACGGCATCATCCTTGTTTCTCCTGAACGGACCAATGACGCGTCTCTATTTAAATATTCTCAAGGTCAAATAGTTGTCAGGAATAAACAATAGAAGGTCATTTTTGGACAATTCAAATCCACCCAGGAAACATGCTGCTCTATGGACTCCACATATGAAGCTAGTTAGCTTAGCAGAGGGAAACAGTCAGTTCCTCATAAACATTATGTGTATTTTAATGTTTAATTTGTACAAAAACTAAAAACTAGAAGTGTGAAAAGCATTTTATATCCATTTCCCTCTTTTTAAACACAAGTTCAACTACATACTACATACACAACAACATCAACTTCATCTGTGTGTGTTTTGTGTGTGTTTCCTTGTGTGCCTGTTTGTTTGTCTGTGTGTGTCAGTCTAATTGTGTGTGTGTGTGTGTGTGTGTGTGTGTGTGTGTGTGCGTGCGACCAGCACATAGTGTCAGTGTTCCTCGTCTCGCTGCAGCAGGAAGTCTGATACTTTGTTTCTCATCAGAGATTCACACGGACAGGCGAGTACTTCAGGTAATTATTTCTACTTGTGTAGTATTTATGAGACGCACAACGCAGAGTTAAGTGAGTGTTTACCTGATATTTAAATACCTTATTGAAGGAAAGGTGTTACAATATGTAAAAACACTCGGTAGGGGCGAGTGTGAAAAGTGGTCGGTGGTAATCATTTAGTGAAAAGGTTTCTCTTGAGTCTTTAGCAGCGCTGAGGTCTGGAGGAGGAACCACGAGCAGAAGGACCCACCTTTACATTACATGTCATTCAGCTTTCACCCAAAGCGACTTACATTGCACTTCTGACCCGTGGTTTTCTACATTTCCCCCCTTGGGAGCTACTCGGGATGAGGTGTCCTGCTCAGGGACGCTTTGACATGGAGCAGCCGGGGCTCGCACCGCCAACCTTGTGGTTCCCAGGGGACCCTCTCTACTACCGCCACCTGATTCCTTCTGTCTGATCGGTGTAAATAGAGCTAACGAGCTTCGTGGAGACTATTAGGTTTTTTACTGTAGCTGCTCACATGGTGTCTGATGTGGCAAATGGGGATAAAATGCTTCACTGCGGTTTAGTTTATGGAAATAAAGTTCAGAGAGGGAGTCAGATTTTTATGTTGACCACTAATTTAGGGAAAATACGCTATTTTCTCTGTTGTCATGATTATCACTGGCTTCGTCCACCAGAGAAAGTATTCTAAGTGCGTCATTCGGCATAATAGATTCCTCCTCCTCCCCCAGGTGCGGCAGGGCGTCCCCGCTGCACCTGCTGCAGGGCGTGGGCTGCGCCCGCGTGCTGGCGCTGCTCGCCTGGGCCCTGCTGCTGGCGTGCGCGCTTCCCAACGTCGTTCTGACCAGCCGGCCCGCCGTCACGGAGACGCCGCGGCTCTGCATGCAGCTGAAGACGGCGCTGGGGGTGAGCTGGCACCGCGCCTCCACCCTGTTCAGCGTGGGCCTGTTCTGGGTCACGCTGCTGGTGCTGGCCTTCTGCTACGCCTCCATCGCGCGCCGCGTCTACCGCTCCCACCGCCGCCTGCGCTGCCGCCATCGCGCCGACGCATGCCACCGCAAGTCCAACCGCAGCATCTTCAGCCTGCTGGCGGTGTTCCTGGTGTGCTTCGTGCCGTACCACGCGTGCCGCGTGCCGTACACGCTGAGCCAGATGCCGCAGTCCGGCTTCAGCGGCCGCAGCCGCTACCTGCTGTTCCAGCTGAAGGAGGCCACGCTGTTCCTCTCCGCCCTCAACGTCTGCCTGGACCCCGTCGTCTACCTCCTGATGTGCCGCACCTTCAGGGAGGCGCTGCTGGGGAAGGGGAGGGCGGCGGGACAGAGGGGGGGTGGGGGTCAAGAGGTCAAGCGTTTGCGCCATAGCTAGGAGGGGAGAGAAATGAGGAGTGAAGAGACAAGAAGAGGGGACAGGAGAGGAGACGAGGCGAGGAAATGAGGAGAGAAGGGGTCAAGAGACAAGAAGAGGGGACAGGAGAGGAGACGAGGCGAGGAAATGAGGAGAGAAGGGGTCAAGAGACAAGAAGAGGGGACAGGAGACGAGGCGAGGAAATGAGGAGAGAAGGGGTCAAGAGACAAGAAGAGGGGACAGGAGAGGAGACGAGGCGAGGAAATGAGGAGAGAAGGGGTCAAGAGACAAGAAGAGGGACAGGAGAGGAGACGAGGCGAGGAATGAGGAGAGAAGGGGTCAAGAGACAAGAAGAGGGACAGGAGAGGAGACGAGGCGAGGAAATGAGGAGAGAAGGGGTCAAGAGACAAGAAGAGGGGACAGGAGAGGAGACGAGGCGAGGGAATGAGGAGAGAAGGGGTCAAGAGACAAGAAGAGGGGACAGGAGAGGAGACGAGGCGAGGAAATGAGGAGAGAAGGGGTCAAGAGACAAGAAGAGGGGACAGGAGAGGAGACGAGGCGAGGGAATGAGGAGAGAAGGGGTCAAGAGACAAGAAGAGGGGACAGGAGAGGAGACGAGGCGAGGAATGAGGAGAGAAGGGGGTCAAGAGACAAGAAGAGGGGACAGGAGAGGAGACAGGCGAGGGAATGAGGAGAGAAGGGATCAAGAGACAAGAAGAGGGGACAGGAGAGGAGACGAGGCGAGGAAATGAGGAGAGAAGGGGTCAAGAGACAAGAAGAGGGGACAGGAGAGGAGACGAGGCGAGGAAATGAGGAGTGAAGGGGTCAAGAGACAAGAAGAGGGGACAGGAGAGGAGACGAGGCGAGGAAATGAGGAGTGAAGGGGTCAAGAGACAAGAAGAGGGGACAGGAGAGGAGGCGAGGAAATGAGGAGTGAAGTGGTCAAGAGACAAGAAGAGGGGACAGGAGAGGAGACGAGGCGAGGGAATGAGGAGAGAAGGGGTCAAGAGACAAGAAGAGGGGACAGGAGAGGAGACGAGGCGAGGAAATGAGGAGAGAAGGGGTCAAGAGACAAGAAGAGGGGACAGGAGAGGGAGACGAGGCGAGGAAATGAGGAGAGAAGGGGTCAAAAGACAAGAAGAGGGACAGGAGAGGAGACGAGGCGAGGAAATGAGGAGAGAAGGGGTCAAGAGACAAGAAGAGGGGACAGGAGAGGAGACGAGGCGAGGAAATGAGGAGAGAAGGGGTCAAGAGACAAGAAGAGGGACAGGAGAGGAGACGAGGCGAGGAAATGAGGAGAGAAGGGCCAAGAGACAAGAAGAGGGACAGGAAAGGAGACGAGGCGAGGAAATGAGGAGAGAAGGGGTCAAGAGACAAGAAGAGGGGACAGGAGAGGAGACGAGGCGAGGGAATGAGGAGAGAAGGGACGGGCCTCAACAGACTGTCGAAATGAGGTGAAACGTCTGCGACTGTAAAAGACGAGTTGTCAGTGAACGCATCGCCTCTGTTTCTGTAGATGACACTATAGAAAAAAATTGTATCTTGACTCGAGCCCAAAGTTTATATAAAATGTATTATTTAAATATAAGCTTTTTTTTAAATAAGGCATTTACATTATATGAATTTATTAAATTAGTCATTAAATTATTTAAATGTATCATTAAAAATATAGCTAATTATTTAAATGGTCTTTTATTTATAGTTAATTATTCTTCTGTGATCATCTTGGTGTTTTATACGACACTTAAAAATAACTCAATGAAGAATGTAGAGTTGTAAATAAATGTTTGAGATGCATTCATTGTTGAAGCAGAGAGAACAGGAAGTGAGAGAGCGTGTTGATCAAACCTGTGACTCCATAATACTAATATATAATAATACTATATAATACATATACTATTGTACAATAAAACATAATGCTATACTAACTCATTGAAACTCTTCATTATGACCTAAACTGTGTTTTGTTTCTAGTGGGACGAAAGTGTCGTCAGGGGCCATTTATTTTGAAAGTGTTGCACAGGAAATCACTGCGTGCCGGAGACAGAGGCAGTCTGAGGCCTCAGAGGGCGGCGTGCACGTGCTATCTCACAGTACATATACGCTCGAATACACATTTACAAAATGTAAAGGCAGACAGGATGTCATACTGAAGATTTTCAAAATAAATATTTGTTCAGTGTTAATCATGTCTTAATAATTCATAATTCATGTCAATATATATCAACTGCTGCTCACTTCCTTCTCACTGATCAACTTCCTCCTTTGTTTGTTCCTGAAACTGTGGCGTTCAGAGACCTGCATGAAGGATTTTCTATCACAAAAAATAAATATTTAAATGAATAAATAACGCCTATTCCTAACTTGATTCTCGACCTCTGTGGAAGACGCCACGGGTCGAGGTTAGAGGTTAGGAGGCTTCATGAGGAGTCGCGCCGTTGTGATGGACGGAGACGCTTGTCAGGGACGCCAGTCTGCAGCGGCTACAAAGAAGCGCCTCCGATGCTTCCTGTGTTGTTATTGTGAGTCGTGCAGACGCACAAACAACCAGGTTCAGAGGAATAAACGAGTGACGCTAACGGTTAGTCACATGATCTGCTTCACGGCATCATCCTTGTTTCTCCTGAACGGACCAATGACGCGTCTCTATTTAAATATTCTCAAGGTCAAATAGTTGTCAGGAATAAACAATAGAAGGTCATTTTTGGACAATTTCAAATCCACCCAGGAAACATGCTGCTCTTATGGACTCCACATATGAAGCTAGTTAGCTTAGCAGAGGAAACAGTCAGTTCCTCAAACATTATGTATTTTAATGTTTAATTTTGTAATAAAACTAAAAACTAGAAGTGTTATTTACCTATCCATTTCCCTCTTTTTAAACACAAGTTCAACTACATACTACATACACAACAACATCAACTAAATCTGTTGTGTGTTTTGTGTGTGTTTCCTTGGGTGTGCCTGTTTGTTTGTCTGTGTGTCAGTCTAATTGTGTGTGTGTGTGTGTGTGTGTGTGTGTGTGTGTGTGCGTGCACCAGCACATAGTGTCAGTGTTCCTCGTCTCGCTGCAGCAGGGAAGTCTGATACTTTGTTTCTCATCAGAGATTCACACGGACAGCGAGTACTTCAGATAAATTATTTCTACTTGTGTAGTATTTATGAGACGCACAACGCCCAGAGTTAAGTGAGTGTTTACCTGATATTTAAATACCTTATTGAGAAAGGTGTTACAATATGTAAAACACTCGGTAGGAGTGAGTGAAAAGTGGTCGGTGAAGTAATCATTTAGTGAAAAGGTTTCTTGAGTCTTTAGCAGCGCTGAGGTCTGGAGGAGGAACCACGAGCAGAAGGACCCACCTTTACATTACATGTCATTCAGCTTTCACCCAAAGCGACTTACATTGCACTTCTGACCCGTGGTTTTCTACATTCCCCCTTGGGAGCTACTCGGGATGAGGTGTCCTGCTCAGGATTTGACATGGAGCAGCCGGGGGCTCGCAATCGCCAACCTTGTGGTTCCCAGGGGACCCTCTCTACTACCGCCACCTGATTCCTTCTGTCTGATCGGTGTAACAGAGCTAACGAGCTTAGGAGACTATTAGGTTTTTTTACTGTAGCTGCCTCACATGGTGTCTGATGTGGCAAATGGGGATAAAATGCTTCACTGCGGTTTAGTTTATGGAAATAAAGTTCAGAGAGGGGAGTCAGATTTTTATGTTGACCACTAATTTAGGAAAATACTATTTTCTCTGTTGTCATGATTATCACTGGCTTTACCCACCAGAGAAAGTATTCTAAGTGCGTCATTCGGCATAATAGATT
>BMAF01000004.1:30485083-30552976 GCA_014132575.2 Gasterosteus nipponicus | reverse complement strand
GAAATTCCATTCACATTTGTCTTTTCGGCAGGTTTTGTTGGTTCAACTCTACTTCATTAATCCGTTACTCCTCAAATAGAAAAAGATTGAATAAATAAATCCCAAAGTGTTTGGGTTTCAGTGCCAAAAATAATAATATAATATATGGGTGAACTTGTATTTTGGTGGCATACCATCCAAGTCAAGTGTTGTAAACCTTTACGTTGGATTCCAGTGGAATAACGTCATCCTGCTCGGTTCTCACTGGTTGAGTTCAGGTCCTTTAGATGCTGCTTCCTTCAATCAATCCCTTCAGGAATTCACCACCAGTTAAACTTTACAGTTTTTTTAGTTTGAGTCCCGACAGAGTGAAGTTTATAGTTTTATTGGGTTTTTTTTATTTGCACAGTTAAGTAACAATAAACATAAGAATGAATTATTTCCCATTGCAGGAAGATGCAGAAAGCCCACTGGGCTCATTTGAAGCCTCCACCTGAATAATATTACAATATATTATCATTACCTCAAGTATTCTTAGAAGATATACAGCATGAAAATAATATAAATAACATTACAAACAACAAAAGAGGTGTCAGATGTGTGCGAGTGTGTGGATGTGTGTGTTGGAGAGTAAGTCTGTGCTTGTACATGTTGTATCATGTTAAATGTTGGATTAAAAGTGTTTTAAGTGCCTTCATGTCGCTGAAGGTTTGAGGATTTTACACTCAGCTGATTTACATCCGATGCTGCGTTTAGAAAACAAGGACTGAAAGCGTCCTATTGTGCAGCCGCTGCCGACGGAGACCTTCGTCCCACCAGGAGAAGCACAAAGGAAACGCTGCAGAGGACTGAACAACACTCTTCATGTCGCCGCTGATCATGTCCTGATCGCGTTGGACTGTTCAGACACAAACTCAGAGAAAGATACACGATGACGATACACAACGTTTGGTGGCTGATACTATTTTGAGCTGAAAGGCAGCTATTTACTTTCTATTTATAATTTTGCTGGTAACCGTGTTATAAGAGCAATAAGGTACTTGAGGCAGAACTTTAATGTAACAACAGCGAACTGTTACATTATTGGACGATAATGTAACCCCCCCCTCCCCCCCAGGCAAGACATGGTCTGTTTTATACGCATCAGACCCACGGGACCCCGCCGCCCTGCGCGCCGCCTCCTGCCCCTCAACATGTGAAGAAATACAGCAAATCGCTGGCCGACCTGCGCGGTTACTTATAATTTATACTGGTTCACACAAACACTCTCCATCCATCTGATACCCGCCCGGCCCTTCTGTCACATTTAAAAAGTCAATGTGGCCCCTGAGCCAAAGCGTTTGCCCCTGACGCAGAGCAAACTCTGTTTTCATGCACAGTTTACTGAGGTGGGACTTGAACCCACAACCTCTTTTATTCTAATTATTTCTCCAGAATTAAGCTAAAGTGGTGGTGGCCGTTGACCCAGAGTTCCCTCTTTCCTAAACACGTTCCCAATCCTTCTGGGGGGTATAAACCTTCCCGCACGTCCTGGATGCCTCACCTCCTACCTGGGGGAGGCCTCCTGGTTAGATGCCCAAACCACCTCCTCTGACTCCTACGACACAAAAAAATAGCGCCTCAATCCAAGTTGGCTCACGATGTCCGAGCACCTGATGGTCTCTCTAAGGCGGACTGCTGACCCCATCCCCAAGGCTGAACTCCTTGCCTTCCTTCTAAAGCCGACTACCTACCCTAGGGTTGTGCGTCTTGTTTGCCCCCCCATGACCTCCCCAATGAAAGTCACGAACAGGACCGTTATGGACGAGATACACATACATAGACCGGATGGTCCACTGCAGCGGATCCGGCACCCCACACCCCCTCAGCACCCCCCCCACAAAACTTCTCCAGGTCTACAAAGTTCACGTAGACTGGGTGGGCAAACTCCCAGGACCCGTTGTGTGGTCTCGCGAGGGTAAAGAGGTGGTCCACTGTTCCACGGCCGCGTTGAAATCCGCACTGCTCCTCGTTCACTGGAACAAACTGTCGGATCGTCCTTCCCGACAGCGCAGGTTCCCCCCGGAGGCCCAGTGTGACACCCGGTCTGAAAACGACTCCCCACCCCGGTCGGCGGGTCCATTGGCCCCGTTCCCGACATCCTTACAACATGGAAAAGGCGTGGCAGCCCAGACAGCCCAACAATGTCCCCTTGCGTTGCAAAGTGTCATGGGAAATGTAGTTGTGTTTGTATCTCATGTAAATCCCGGGCTGTTCAGGGTCAACACAAGGTATGTGAACTCACTACACTGTGTGTGTGTGTGTGTGTGTGTGTGCAGAGTCTTGTTTACCAACTGTCAGTTACAGCACTAAACCTTTGTGTGTGTGTGTGTGTGTGTGTGTGTGTGTGTGTGTGTGTGTGTGTATGTGTGTGTGTGTGTGTGTGTGTGTGTGTGTGGGGGAACTGGGCGATGCCATGAGTACAATGGAAACAGCAGGACTACAGAGTGGACCTATTGTGTGCGTGTGGGTGTGTGTCTGTGTGTGTGTCTGTGTGTGTCTGTGTGTGTCTGTGTGTGCGTGTGGGTGTGTGTCTGTGTGTGTCTGTGTGTGTCTGTGTGTGTCTGTGTGTGTGTCTGTGTGTGTGTCTGTGTGTGTCTGTGTGTGCTAGGAAGAGGAAAAGAAAAGAATTTGAAACAGTGCATCCTTTTCTTGACACACGCAGGCTCACGCACACGTGGAGACCACACACAGTGTGGTGATGAGCGTGAATAATCACGTATAAAGGCGCCGCCAGACGTCTTAAATACACAACAGCTGATGTTTTTTATGAAGACTGAAGGATAAAGTAAGGAAATGGGGTCGTCGTGGTGCAGGGTGGAGAGGGTGCACATGTCCCACGTTGAAGAGTCCTTGAGCGAGACACCTGATTGCTCCCCGTGCAAACATGTAACGTACGTCGCTTTGGATGAAAGCGTCAGCTAGATGAGAACAAAGCGAACGCACACAGAACCAGAGGGAGGCTCATTAGTTTTACTCCTATAAATAACGTTTCTGATTTCATCACACTGACATATTACACATGTGGAGAAGGTGAACGTCCGATCGGTTAAGCTCGCTGAAACCTCGGAGGCCTCTCGTGTCAGTGATGTCATATAAACACGATAGAGGGAATGTAAACACACGCACGGCCTCCGTGGACTCACCGGGCCACGAGGATGACGAATAAATGTAGTTGTGTTTCAGATTCCTCCCGTCTTCTCTGGTGAGACGGACGTGACGTTTGAAGGCTTTTATTAACGAATCACATTGTGTCCATTAACTGATATTCATGCAGGCGGCTCAACCCTCAGTTCAGTGGGAGAGCGTGACGTTAATCTGACGTTAATCTCAGCGTCCAAAGGTCCATCGTGGTGGGACTTGAACCCACGACCTCTGAGGGCCACAGGGTGACCCGCCCCAAAGGTCCAGTACAGGCGGGACAACACAGATCCGCTTGTCAGAAGCTGTTTCCTGTCGTCTGTCCGGTTGCCGTGGCAACGAGTTCTCGTGGTACTCATAGATGCAGTGAGAGTGTTGGACTGCTGCCATTGTGTGTGTGTGTGTGTGTGTGTGTGTGTGTGTGTGTGTGTGTGTGTTATGTGTGTTGTGTGTGTGTGTGTGTTGTGTGTGTGTGTGTCTGGAGAGGACGCACCTGGAAACGCCTCAGTAGGTGACGATGGGGTTTCCCACATAACACACACACACACAGAAAACACACACACATACACACACACACACAGAAACACACACACATACACACACACACAGAAAACACACACACACACACACACACACACACACACACACAAAACACACACACACACACACACACACACACACACAGAAAACGCACACACACACACACACACACACAACACACACACACAAAACACACACACACACACACAAACACACACACACAGAAAACACACACACATACACACACACACAACACACATAAAACACACACACACACACACACACACACACAGAAAACACACACACACAGAAAACACACACATACACACACACAACACACACAACACAACACACACACACACACACACAAACACACACACACACAGAAAACACACACACATACACACACACACACACACATAACACACACAACACACACAACACACACACAACACACACACACACAGAAAACACACACACATACACACAACACACATAACACACACACAACACACACACACACAGAAAACGCACACACATACACACACACACAACACACACACACAAATAACACACACACACACAACACACACACACACACACACACACTGTAACGCTTCCTCTTAACAACTTGTCTCACAGCTCTGATGGATGTTAAAGTGTGTGTGTGTGTGTGTGTGTTGTGTGTGTCTGTCTGTGTGTGTGTGTGTGTGTGCGTTGGACCGGATCCACATTCTCTGTAACTCACGATGACCTTTTTATTAATTCTTTGTCTGAACTGCAGATTAAAAAGAAGACCGTCGCTGCTTCATTTACAGGAATGTTTTATTAAAGCGATGGAGATGAAAACCGGATGAGACCAGTTACTGTTGAGTGGAAATCACCTCACTTCTGACAAACCACAAACAAGCGTTTCCCTCCTTCGTCGTCATCCTCATCATCGTAGTCTGCAGGTAGTTGTTGCTTAGCAACGGCACAGACATGCAGAACCAGCCAATTATGTGTTAGTGTATCACTGTGTAGGAAGCTGTTTCCCACACACACACACACACACACACACACACACACACACACAGTGGGACCACATTCTTGTGCTCCAGCCAAACATTACGTGTGTCCTCACAACACAAGAGAGAATTCTCTCTGACCTCCTCGTCTTCTCTGCTCTTAAAGAAAGACGTGTTCAAAGGTTCCTCTTTCTTCAGGCCTCCTTCTTCTTTGTGCGTCTCTTTGTGCGTCTCTTTGTGCGTCTCTTTGTGCGCCTCCTGTGCGTCTCTTTGTGCGTCTCTTTGTGCGTCTCTTTGTGCGTCTCTTTGTGCGCCCACTGCGCTTTTATGTTGCAGGAGAAGAAACTCCTGAGTCAGTGTGGAAGCTAACGGGAGTTTTCTCCTCCACAGGTTTCTACTTACTGTGACATCATCGCAACATGCCTGAGGGGTCACGGCGAGGACGCCAGAGATTGCCGAGCAACACAGGTAAAGGGGGCGGAGCTAGGTCGGCTTTAGTGGCCTTCTTCAGGCTCTCGTTGAAAGGGACGAGGAAAGTTAAAGGAGAGAACACAGTGACTCTCTGGACTGAACAGTGAGTGGAGGACAGAACCGACCAATCAGCAGCTGGTAAAGGACAGAGGTCACGACCTAGTAGCTAGCGATGCTAAGACGTACACGGCGAGCTAGCTTGTGACCACAGGTGGAGACAGAGCGTCGCTAACAAAATGCGTTTTGAACACGCGTCTTGGGGAGAGACGTCAGCGTCTCAACTCAAATCCTGAACAACGCTGCGACCCACTACGGGCGGCGTGCGTCCCTCATTAAAGGGCTCGTATGCACCTTTAGTTCACAGGTCATCTGCCTCCTCATGGTGTGTTTAAGGGGCTCAGACACTAAATCTATTTAAATCACTAAATAGAGAATAAATCTTTGTTGGGGTTTTCGCACCAAGCTGAAAGTCGTGTAAGCAGATTTATTTCAGGATTCTGAGGTGCAAGTTTTCTACTCCGACATGTGACTTCCTGTCGCCGAGCCACATAGAGAGCAAGGACACACACACACACACACACAACGATATCGCACACACACACAGTAATGATGTGTAATTACACAAAGCCACCATGCTGTTTAGCTGCTCGGCTGTTATATTGGCTTCCACAGATAGCATTCACACACACGCACACACAAACACACACAACTTGTGCACACTGCACTGCTGCATTCATAGGCAGACACACAAACACATCAATGCACCCAGTGTGCAGGAAGGTGTGTGGTTTGTGGTGATAAAGTGTAGCTGAACAATGTTTCTGCCTTGATACACACACACACACACACACACACACACACACACACACACAGACTCACACACAATAAAGTGGCATTGCCGATCTGCTGATTACAACCACAGAAAAGAACCAGGCGGAAAATACAGGAAACGCCCCAAGATAAGACCAGAGAAACGTGAAGATGGCCGACGGAATAAAGACAGGAGGAGGTACACGGGGAGGAGGAGGAGGAAGAGGAAGAGGAGGAGAAGGAGGAAGAGGAGGAGGAAGAGGAGGGGGTAGGAGGAGGAACAGAAAGATGAGGAGGAGGAGGAGCAAAGCAGCCGAGAACACGCAGATCATCACGCTGCTCATATGAAACGCAGCATTGACACTAAAGTCTATCTGTCAACTAGTGAACACACAGACACACAAATTGGGTAAACAGCAAACAAATTAAAGGTGGAGAAAAAATATATATTTTTCATCTATTCATGAAATATAAAATGTTGTCATCAAAGCAACTTTGACAAAAACGTAAAAACATCATCTAAAATGACGTCTCATTTTATGACGAAAGAGAAAGACGTTCAAATCAGAGTAAAGCTTATTAAATAAATCCTCAATTGTAAATCCTATTTTAGACGTCGTCATGGTGACGTGACATGTGGCAACAAAGTTCTGTCCCTTCATCTTTACACCATCTAAAGCCCTCACACACTCACCACATCACATCATTTATCATATGACATATATCATATCTCATGTGTCATTTATCATATGACATATATCATATCTCATGTGTCATTTATCATATGACATATATCATATCTCATGTGTCATTTATCATTTATCATATGACATATATCATATCTCATGTGTCATTTATCATATGACATATATCATATCTCATGTGTCATTTATCATATGACATATCATATCATGTGTCATTTATCATATATCATATGACATATATCATATCTCATGTGTCATTTATTATCATATCATATGACATATATCATATTCATGTGTCATTTATCATATCATATCATATTCATGTGTCATTTATCATACATCATATGTATCATATCATATCATATATCATATATCATATCTCATGTGTCATTTATTACATCATATCATCATCATATGACATATCTCATGTGTCATTTATCATATCATATGACATATATCATATCTCATGTGTCATTTATTACATCGTATCATATGACATATATCGTATCTCATGTGTCATTTATTACATCATATCATATGACATATATCATATCTCATGTGTCATGTATCATATCATATGACATATATCATATCTCATGTGTCATTTATCACATCGTATCATATGACATATATCATATCTCATGTGTCATTTATCACATCATATCATATGACATATATCATATCTCATGTGTCATTTATCACATCGTATCATATGACATATATCGTATCTCATGTGGCATTTATCACATCATCATATGACATATATCATATCTCATGTGTCATTTATCACATCGTATATGACATATATCATATCTCATGTGTCATGTATCATATCATATGACATATATCATATCTCATGTGTCATTTATCACATCGTATCATGACATATATCATATCTCATGTGTCATGTATCATATCATATCTCATGTGTCATTTATCACATCGTATCATATGACATATATCGTATCTCATGTGTCATTTATTACATCATATCATATGACATATCATATCTCATGTGTCATTTATCATATCATATGACATATATCATATCTCATGTGTCATTTATCACATCATATATCATATCATGTATCATATATCACATCACATCATATATCACATCATATATCAAATCTCATCATGTATCACATCATATATCATAAGATGTATCATATTGTATGTCATATATTATCACATGTCATATATCATATGTCATGTATCATATCATATATGGTACATATGTTATATTATATGTTATATGATATCATATATCATGTAACATATGATATGATATCATGTTATAGCGTAAATGATGAAGGAATTTGTCTCTTTGATACATTGAAGGAATGAACAGTTCAAACATCATGTTGTGAAGTACAGTGATGACAGCAAGGAGACAGCGGCTCCTTGCTGTCATCACCATGGACCCCCCACACACACACACACACACACACACACACACACACACACACAGCACCTACTCACAGGGGGTCGGTGGCCTGCAGTGGTTTTACACAAAATGGAAAGACAAGATGTCCTTGAAACCTTTAGAAGCTCAAGTAGCATCGTAGTCTGAGAGAGTGTGTGTGTGTGTGTGTGTGTGTGTGTGTGTGTGTGTGTGTGTGTGTGTGTGTGTGTGTGTGAGAGAGACAAAGAGGGATGGGACTAAACGCACCAAACCACATCCCGTGTTTGAATTTTGCTCTTCAGCACACACACACACACACTCACACACACACACACACACAGACTCACACACACACACACAGACTCACACACACAGACACAGACTCACACACACTCGCAGATCAGCATTAGTCCTCGTGAGGACCCCCGATGTCGTCCCCCGTGGTCTCCAGACCCAAACCCGGTGTCCGTGTTTCCCTTAAAACGGGTCCTCACAGAGACAGCAGGGCAGCAACAGGAAGTCAAACGGGTTTAGTTTCAGTCTGTGTGACGCACACAGACACACAACCTGCTGACTGTGCTTTGTGCGTTTGTGTCGTCACTGTGTCAACGGACGTCTTCGTTTGACGTGTTGTTGCTTCTTTAAAGATTCTGCAACATGTGGAGCCTCCATTTTATTGGTGAAAGCTTCTACATTACATATAATATATTATGAAAGAAGTGATTTATATTCATCATACGGCTTGTTTGACTTCTTCTCCACTTCTGCCTCCAGCAGGAGAACGAACGCGCCTTTGTCCTCGTGTTAGTTTCATCTGCTTGTAGTTTGTGAGCTTTTCTCTGCTGGTGATGAGGATGACGAGGATGTTTAAAGTCTTGAGGTCTTTGTGCTAATAGATGATGTCACGGCTCCGTAACGGATCAGCGCTTTCGTAATCGTGAACAGATTTCCAGTAAATTCACAGCATCGCATCCCGTAGCGCTGATGAAGCACGCGACACGCTACTTCCTGTGACGTCACTGTGGTGATGGAACGCAAAGGACTCACATATCTGATCTTATATTTAATGTAATAATAACCTGTGATGAATAATAAATAATAGCACTTTCCAAAACAAATAAACTGTATTCTAGATTACATTTAGAGGGAAACTCCCACAAACAAATAGAATTACATTTAAAACACAACAGAAGTGTAAATTTGCTGAACTGCATCTTCATCCAACATTAGATGATGAATCAACGCTACACGCCACAAACGCACAAACAGACGCTTCCCCGAGTAACAAAGGAATGATTGCAGCGAGGGCCGGAGACATGGAACCACATGGTGGACCACGAGGAGAGCAGACCAGGACCTGCTGTAGCTCACCCAGGTGTCTCAGTCCAGAACCCAACATCTCTTCTCATCAGCTTCATTGTCTGAAGCCAACAGTCGTCTCATGAAGACGCCAAATGACCGTATTTATTAAAGGTTCGAATGGAAGAAAACACAAACAACGACAAGTTGTTTGAAGAGGACGAAGAAATGAATTAGAAGAGATGTGAAAAGTCGTGTTTTTAATGTTTCGGGCAGTTTACATGTGATCTCGTTTCACACTCAGCCAGAAGAGTTTATTGTGTCAGTTGGTGGTGATGTGACACTCTGCTGCACCCACACACACACACACACACACACACACACACACACACACACACACACACACACACACACTTCCTGCCCCTGCCCTCCTGTTTCCTGGTTCGTGATGCTTGCGTTTGATGGTCGGTGACTCCAGCAGCCTCGTTGAGCCTGCAGATCTTCGGCGTGGACCAAACCTTCCATCCACTGATCCCGGTCGGACGCTCGTGGTTTTGGGATTCTTTGGACGTTGCACCCCTGTGGATGGGTTTGGTGGGTTTTTGAGAAGACCTTCTCAAAGGTCCGTTCCGAAGTAAGTCGGGTCGCTGGACGTCCGTGACTTTCATCCAGGACGCCGCGGTCACAGCTGGAGGGAACATGAGTTCTTCTGATGGTTTTCTGTGGTTTTCTGTTTTAATCCTGTGAGCACAGCTGTGACCGCTGACGGTTACTGCGCCGTTAACTTCCACCCAAATGACTTTGATTCTGTAGATTCTATTTGCATAATGTTTGATTTGTTAGTTTTACAGATACCCAGATAACCGTCACGCTGTTGCTAGGGTGGTTGCTATGGACCTTGCTAACCGGCGTGTAGCGTCTTGTTTGAATCATCTCCGTTATAATTGTTCTCACGTTGATCTGCTTTGTTAGTTGAGTTTGTGTAAGTTTCAGATGTCTTTTAAAGTTTGAACTCTCTTTGTGTCCCTGCAGCGGCCGAGCGTCCCTCCTCAGTCTCGTCCCTCGGTGGGATTGTGGGTAGGATGATGTCATCGTGCGAGCGAGGAGCCTCGTCCTCCTCCTGCACCTCCGTCAACACCGCCTGCTCCGACGGCGAGCACAACGCCTCCCTGTCCCTGTCGTCCTCCGTCTCCTCCGTCTCCCTGCAGGACACCTCCCACTCCTCCTCCTCCTCCTCTTCCTCCTCCTCCTCTTCCTCGCTGCCGTATGGCGCCGTGCCAACCTACAGCGCCTCGTCCTCCTCTACGCCAAAGAGGAACGACTCGGACATCAGCCTGGAGCTCACGCCGCTGGTGGCGCCGCACAGAGGAGGAGCCAACGGGGGAGGAGGAGGAGCCTGTGCCGTCCCGGGTGGAGGCAACCCCCCCCGTGGACGTGTAGCCGATCCGGCGGCGGCAGGTGCGGTGGCCCCGCCCAAACAGCTGTCCCGCCTGGACCGAGTGGTGCTGGAGATTGTGGAGACGGAGCAAAGCTACGTCAGGGACCTGAAGAGCATTGTGGAGGTAAGACGTCTTCACAGATGTTCAGCTCACGGTCACAGCTGCTTCCTGCTTCACTTCATCACACATTCATTACTATCACCTGTAGGACACAACGTCACGTGTTTAATATTCAGTTTGGCTGCTCTGGCTTTCGACCAATCAGAACGACCGTTTCCTCATCATAATAAACACACAGCTCAGATTTAATGGACAGGTGTGAGTGACTCTGGGCCCGTTTACCTGCAGCTGGCTTCCACACACACACACACACACACACACACACACACACACACACACACACACACACACACACACACACACACACACACACACATGCACACACACACACACACACACACACATGCACACACACACACACATGCACACACATGCACACACACACACACACACACACACACACACACACACACATACACACACACACACACACACACATGCACACACACACACACACACACACACACACACACACACACACACACACACACACACACACACATGCACACACACACACACACATGCACACACACACACACACACACACACACACACACACACACACACTCCTCTTTTCTTCATAATGTGTCACGTTGTTTGACAGGAGGCTGTTTCTCCTGTTGCATTGTGGGAAGTCAGTGCTTCAGAAGCAAGTAGAAAATTCACTTCTTTGAAGGGTTTTTAAAGATGTTGCTTTACTTTATTTACTTGGTTAAAAGTGTGTGTCTAATTCATCACGTCAGTCAGGTTGTGTGCGTGTTTTGTGTGTCTGTTTGTGTGTGTTTGTGCGCAATCATCTGTCAAATTGGAGTGTAAAACATCCTTTTGAAGTGAAGGAGAATTTACTGCTGCTTTCATCCTCTGCCACGACACACACACACACACACACACTCTCACACACAGACACACACACACACACAGACACACACACACACACACACACACACTCTCACACACAGACACACACACACACACACACAGACACAGACACAGACACACACACACACAGACACAGACACACACACACAAACACACACACTCTCACACACAGACACACACACACACACACACACAGACACACACACACACTCACACACAGACACATTGACAGACACACACACTCACACACAAACACACACACACACAGACACACACACTGAACACATTAGACACTCACTTACACACAGACACATAGACACACACACACACACACAATATTGACACAGGACACACACACTTTTTAACAGACAGACACACTTTACACACACTCTCACACACAGACACAGACACACATTACATTATTAGACACACACACACACAGACACAGACACACATTACACATTACACACACACACACAGAGACACACACACTTAGACACAGTAGCCACACACACTCACACAAACACACATCACAGACATAAACACACAACACAGACACAGACACAAATTACTCACACACAGACACAAACACACAAGTGATTAGACACAAACATTATTTTATTAGACATAGCTCTCATCACTCTGATAGACACACACGACATTAACACACACACACACACACACACACACACAGACACACACACACACACAGACACACACACACACATTACAAACATTATTAACCCACACACACAAAACATAAATACACAAACACACACACACACACACTTCACACACAGACACACACACACTTACACACAGACACACACACACAGACAGACACACACTCACACACAGATAGACAGACACTAGATATTACACCTCACACATTAGACACCTGCATTAACACACACAGACACAGACATTAGACACACACACACTTCACATATTAACACATTACACACAGACACAGACACACACACTCTCACTCACAGACACACATATTACAAATACAAACACACACACACATTAGACAAACACACACACATAAACACACAATACACTATTAGACACACACACACTCACACACAGACACACACACATACACTCAAATGACACACACACACACAGATATTAAACATACATACATTAGACACATATTATTACATATCACACATAGACATTAAACATTACACATATTACAGACACAAACACACACATACATAGACATAGACACACACACACACACTCTCACACACACACACAGACACACACATTACACAAACACACACACATTACAGACACAGACACACACACACACAGACACACACACACATTAACACACACACACACAAACACACACACACACCCACACATTAAACACACACACAAACACACACACACAGCAGGTTGACACAGACACACACTCGTGCCCCCGCTGTCAGCAGGTTGATCAGTTTCTTCTTCTATGACGTTCATCAGAGGACACATCCTTCTTCTTCGTTGGTATCCCGTCCTCACTGTCTGCGTGTCTTCACCTTCAGCAACTTCTTACTTCTACAATCCCAGAATGCCTCAGTGCTGATGGGAGGGAGTCCAACAGATGACAGGCGTGTCTGAGTGAGTGAGTGTGTGCGTGTGTGTGAGTGTGTGTGTGTGTGTGTGTGTGTGTGTGTGTCATCCCATGATGTGCGCCTCCATTCCTGCATTTGAGGTTTTGGAGTCTGGTTTTCATTGAGGCTACATGATGTCACGCTCACTGGGAATCTGACCCGACCACCATAATAGGCCTGTGTGAGTGTGTGTGTGTGTGTGTGTGTGTGTGTGTGTGCAAATAAGGTGTGCGTGTGTGCGTGCAGGTGTGCGAAAAGCGTGTGTGCGTGTGTGCGTGTGTGTGTGTGTGTGCGTGTGTGTGTGCATGAGAGAGGACAAGTCAAACATCTCTGTCACTAAACTTGTCTCTCTAAAGAATAAGCAGCTGACATCAATGAAACTATAATCAATTATCTGCTGATCAGATCCAGGTGTCCTCTTCTTCTTCCTCCTCTTCCTCCCTCTTCCTCCTCTTCTTCCTCCTCCTTTCTTCCTCTTCCTCGTCTCGCCTCTTCGCCTCCTTGTTGGGATTCGTGTCCCTGTCTCAGAGAAGAGTGTTGGAGTGAACATGAGACGGGAGCCCGACCCGCAGCCAAGTGGGACAGGAAACAGGGGGAGAGAGCGGGGGGGCGGATGAGAAGGCGGGGGCAGTAATTTGGGAGTGAAGGCAGATTGGGGGACACAAAAGGGCAGAAGGAGAAAAATGGGGATTCTAGAGGGAAAGAGGGAGGCAGCAAGGAAAGGAGACAAGGCAAGAAAAAAAGGACGAGATGACTTGAATGTGGAGGAGGAGGTGAAATGGGGGGCGAGGACACGGGGGACACGAAGGGACTGGGGGGGTGGAGGGTGCCGGGGGACAAGAAGAGAAAACAGGATTCTTCATGTTTCTGGTTTCATCCTCATTCTGCTGTTACCGTTTGATCCACTTGTAATGAATCTGATCTGTTAGAGAAGGAGGGAAGGAGATGTCAATCAAAACATGTGTCACCCTTCTCTCCTCGCCATGTTTGTTAATTTGGCATCATCCCGGCTCCTTCTACTCCATATTCTTCTCCTTTTCATCCTCCCCCTCCTCCTTCTCCTCTTTCTTCTCCTCCTCCTTCTTCTCCTTCTTCTTTTCCTCCTCCTCATCCTCCTCCTCTTTCTTCTCCTCCTCCTTCTTCTCCTTCTTCTTTTCCTCCTCCTCATCCTCCTCCTCTTTCTTCCTTTCCTTCTTCTTTTCCTTCCTCCTCCTCCTCTTTCTCCTCTATTCCTTCTTCTTTCCTCCCTCCCTCATCCTCCTCCTCTTTCTTCTCCTTTCCCTTCTTCTTTTCCTCCTCCTCATCCTTCTCCTCTTTCTTCTCCTTTTCCTTCTTCTTTTCCTCCTCCTCCTTCTCCTCCTCTTTCTTCTCCATCCTCCTCCTCTTTCTCCTCTCTTCTTCTCCTTCTTCTTTTTCCTCCTCCTCCTCCTCCTCCTCCTCTTTCTTCTCCTCCTCCTTCTTCTCCTTCTTCTTTTCCTCCTCCTCATCCTCCTCCTCTTTCTTCTCCTTTTCCTTCTTCTTTTCCTCCTCCTCATCCTCCTCCTCTTTCTTCTTTTCCTCCTCTCTTTCCTCCTCCTCTTTCTTCTTTCTTTTCCTTTTTTCTTTCCCCTCCTCATCCTCTCCCCTCTCCCCTCTTTCTTCTCCTTTCTTCTTTCCCTCCTCATCCTCCTCCTCCTTCTCTCCTTCTTCTTTTCCTCCTCCTCCTCCTCCTCTTTCTTCTCCTTTTCCTTCTTCTTTCCTCCTCCTCCTCTCCCTCCTTTTCTTCTCCTTATTCCTTCTTCTTTTCCCTCCTCCTCATCCTCCTCCTCTCTTTCTTCCTCTCTTTTCCTTCTTTTCCTCCCTCCTTCTCCTCTTTTCTTCTCCCCTCCTCATCTTTCTTCCTTCTTCTTTCCTCCCCTCCTCATCCCTCCTCCCTCTTTCTCCCTCCTTTTCCTTCTTCTTTTCCTCCCTCCTCATCTCCTCTTTCTTCTCTATTCCTTCTTCTTTTCCTCCTCCTCCTCTCCTCTTCTTTCTCCTATTCCTTCCTTCTTTTCCTCCTCCTCATCCTCCTCCTCTTCTCTCCTCCTCTTATTCCTTCATCTTTCCTCCTCCTCATCCCTCCTCCTCTTTCTTCTCTCCTTTTCCTTCTTCTTCCTCCTCCTCATCCTTCTCATTTCTTCTCCTTTTCCTTCTTCTTTTTCCTCCTCCTCTTCTCCTTCTTCTTCTCTATTCCTTCTTCTTTCCTCCTCTCCCTCCTTCTCCTCCTCTTTCTTCTCCTCCTCCTTCTTCTCCTTCTTCTTTCCTCCCTCCCTCATCCTCCTCCTCTTTCTTCTCTCCTTTTCCTTCTTCTTTTCCTCCTCCTCCTTCTCCTCCTCTTTCTTCTCCTCCTCCTCCTTCTCCTTCTTCTTTTCCTCCTCCTCATCCTCCTCCTCTTTCTTCTCCTTTTCCTTCTTCTTCTCCTCCTCCTCATCCTCCTCCTCTTTCTTCTCCTTTTCATCCTCCTCCTCCTTCTCCTCCCTCTTTCTTCTCCTCCTCCTTCTTCTCCTTCTTCTTTTCCTCTCTCCTCATCCTCCTCCTCTTTCTTCTCCTCCCTCCTTCTTCCTTTGTGAGCTCCACCCTCCCCCTCATCTCTCTTGGTTTCTTCTCTCTCACTCTGTCCATCCTCAAAGTTCTCCAGTCTGTTTCCTGCTGCCTTTAAAAGGTGATGAATGCAGCTTCTCATGATGTGCCTCATTATACACACGCTCAGCCACATACACACACATACATCACACACACACACACGCACACACACACTGCTTGTTTTTGTACCAAGTTTAGGGGAAAAACCAGAACAGTGCAGGAATGAGAGTGATGACTGTTGTCCAAAATAAACACACACTCACACACACCAACACACACTCACACACACCAACACACACTCACACACACCAACACACACTCACACACAAACAAACACATAACAATTCCATCCAACAACGTGGTGTGCAGACTTGCTGAATGTAGTTGAGGTTTCAGCACGTTGTGTGAGCGCTCACAGATGCATCCCATAATAAGCCGTGGGAGGAGCACATCTGCATTACAGTTTTCCGGTTGCTGAACGTCAGCGAGCACATCTGAGTCACGTGTGCAAAACTCTGACTCCATCTGCACAGCAGCAGTTCATGAGGACCGAACTCAGATCCTTTTCAGTGCTTGAACACAGTTTTCAAAACTCTCACACTGATCACATGACGTCATGACGCACACACAACCTGCACACAACACTGTGGATCCACTGCACTGTTCAGATGCAACACGCTGCTGTCAGAACTGAACCACACATTCAACACGCAATGAGCCTCTAAAACACTGAGGATTCTATGCTGAAAAACTGTTTTAGACGTGTTAGTGAACACACACACACGCGCATATATACATATATATATATATATATATAAAGATATATATATATATATATATATGTATACATATATATATATATATATATGTATGTATCATACATATATATATATATATATACAGAATATATATTATATTACAGTATATATATATATATATATATAATATATACATATATATACAGTATATATATATATATATATATATACTGTAATATATACATATTACAGTATATATACATATATATATACTGTAATATATACATAAATATATCAACTAAATATATACATATATATCACAGTATATATATGTAATATATATATAAACTATAAATATACATATATATTACAGTATATATATATACTGTAATATATATTACAATATATATACTGTAATATATACATTTACAATTTTAAAGAATTGTTTTGTTCTAAAACTGTAATAAATCATGTGAAAGAATGTGACTCTTTTCTTGAAGAAAATCTTACTTTGTACGACGTCACTGAAACGGTTCAAAGTGTAAAGATGAACAGTGAGTATTTGTGTGTTTGTACTCTCAGTGTGTTGTGAGTGACAGTGTGTGTTGTGAGTGACAGTGTGTGTTGTGAGTGACAGTGTGTGTTGTGAGTGACAGTGTGTGTTGTGACAGTGTGTGTTGTGTTGTGACAGTGTGTGTTGTGAGTGACAGTGTGTGTTCTGAGTGACAGTGTGTGTTGTGAGTGACAGTGTGTGTGAGTGACAGTGTGTCCTGAGTGACAGTGTGTGTGAGTGACAGTGTGTGTTGTGAGTGACAGTGTGTGTCCTGTTGTGACAGTGTGTGTTGTGAGTGACAGTGTGTGTCCTGAGTGACAGTGTGTGTTGTGAGTGACAGCGTGTGTTGTGAGTGACAGTGTGTGTTGTGAGTGACAGTGTGTTGTGAGTGACAGTGTGTGTTGTGGTGACAGTGTGTGTTGTGAGTGACAGTGTGTGTTGTGAGTGACAGTGTCCTGAGTGACAGTGTGTGTTGTGAGTGACAGTGTGTGTTGTGAGTGACAGTGTGTGTTGTGAGTGACAGTGTGTGTTCTGAGTGACAGTGTGTGTTGTGAGTGACAGTGTGTGTTGTGAGTGACAGTGTGTGTTGTGAGTGACAGTGTGTGTTGTGAGTGACAGTGTGTGTTGTGAGTGACAGTGTGTTGTGAGTGACAGTGTGTGTTGTGTTGTGACAGTGTGTGTTGTGACAGTGTGTGTTGTAGTGACAGTGTGTGTTGTGAGTGACAGTGTGTGTTGTGAGTGACAGTGTGTGTGGTGACAGTGTGTGTTGTGAGTGACAGTGTGTTGTGAGTGACAGTGTGTGTTCTGAGGACAGCGTGTGTTGTGAGTGACAGCGTGTGTTGTGAGTGACAGCGTGTGTTGAGTGACAGTGTGTTCTGAGTGACAGTGTGTTCTTGTGTGTCCTGAGTGACAGCGTGTGTTGTGAGTGACAGCGTGTGTTGTGAGTGACAGTGTGTGTTGTGAGTGACAGTGTGTGTTGTGAGTGACAGTGTGTGTGTTGTGAGTGACAGTGTGTGTTCTGAGTGACAGTGTGTGTCCTGAGTGACAGTGTGTGTTCTGAGTGACAGTGTGTGTCCTGAGTGACAGCGTGTGTTGTGAGTGACAGTGTGTGTTGTGAGTGACAGCGTGTGTCCTGAGTGACAGTGTGTGTTCTGAGTGACAGTGTGTGTCCTGAGTGACAGCGTGTGTTCTGAGTGACAGTGTGTGTCCTGAGTGACAGCGTGTGTTGTGAGTGACAGTGTGTGTTGTGAGTGACAGTGTGTGTTCTGAGTGACAGCGTGTGTTGTGAGTGACAGCGTGTGTTCTGAGTGACAGTGTGTGTTGTGAGTGACAGTGTGTGTTGTGAGTGACAGTGTGTGTTGTGAGTGACAGTGTGTGTCCTGAGTGACAGTGTGTGTTGTGAGTGACAGTGTGTGTTGTGAGTGACAGTGTGTGTTGTGAGTGACAGTGTGTGTTGTGAGTGACAGTGTGTGTCCTGAGTGACAAAGCGTGTGTTCTGAGTGACAGTGTGTGTTGTGAGTGACAGTGTGTGTTGTGAGTGACAGTGTGTGTTGTGAGTGACAGTGTGTGTTCTGAGTGACAGTGTGTGTTCTGAGTGACAGCGTGTGTTGTGAGTGACAGTGTGTGTTCTGAGTGACAGTGTGTGTTGTGAGTGACAGTGTGTGTTGTGAGTGACAGTGTGTGTTCTGAGTGACAGTGTGTGTTCTGAGTGACAGTGTGTGTTGTGAGTGACAGTGTGTGTTGTGAGTGACAGCGTGTGTTCTGAGTGACAGTGTGTGTTGTGAGTGACAGTGTGTGTTGTGAGTGACAGCGTGTGTTGTGAGTGACAGCGTGTGTTGTGAGTGACAGTGTGTGTTCTGAGTGACAGTGTGTGTTGTGAGTGACAGTGTGTGTCCTGAGTGACAGTGTGTGTTGTGAGTGACAGTGTGTGTTGTGAGTGACAGTGTGTGTCCTGAGTGACAGTGTGTGTTCTCACAGTGTTTGCTGCACTGAGCCTGTTTGGAGTCGTGTGTAAAGAGTTGTGTTGCTTGCAGTGAGTTGTGCAGGTGATGTGAGCGTTGAGCTCAGGTGACTGTTGCTGTGCAGATGGAGTCAGAGTTTTGCACATGTGACTCTTGTGCTCGCTGACGTTTAGGAAACAACTGTAATGTTCCGTGTTCCATCGTGTGTCTGCAGGATTATCTGGGCTGCATCATCGACTGTGGCTCTCTGCCTCTGAAGCCGGAGGAGGTCAGCACTCTGTTCTGCAACATCGAGGACATCTACGAGTTCAACAGGTAGCGCACACACACACACGCGCACGCACACACACCAACAGCAAGTGTGTTTCTCTTTTCATCGCTGGCCTTGAGGTGCTGGAAGAATGTTTTAACGAAGACAGACGGACGTTCAGAGACGCCGCGGGTTTGATCCCCACCGGGACCCATGAGAGACGTGTGTGGACTTGTGTTACATTACATCACATTACATCACATTACATCACATTACATTATATCACATTACATTACATTACATTACATTACATTACATGTCCTTTAGCGGACGCTTTTATCCAAAGCGACGTACAATAAGTGCATTCAACCATAGGACACAAACTCAGGAGAACAAGAAACAAGAAAGTGTGATTTCATAAAATAAGCCAATTTACAACTTGCTATAGATGAGTGACGTTACAAGTGTGCTGGGTGTGTTGAGTTGTGTGTTGGGTGTGAGTTGAGTTGTGTGTTGGGTGTGAGTTGAGTTGTGTGTTGGGTGTGAGTTGAGTGTGTGTTGGGTGTGTGTTGAGTTGTGTGTTCGGTGTGAGTTGTGTGTTGAGTTGTGTGTTGGGTGTGAGTTGTGTGTTGGGTGTGAGTTGTGTGTTGAGTTGTGTGTTGGGTGTGTGTTGAGTTGTGTGTTGTGTGAGTTGTGTGTTGAGTTGTGTGTTGGGTGTGAGTTGTGTGTTGAGTTGTGTGTTGGGTGTGTTGAGTTGTGTGTTGGGTGTGAGTTGTGTGTTGAGTTGTGTTGGGTGTGAGTTGTGTGTTGAGGTATGTGTTGGGTGTGTTGAGCTGTGTGTTGAGTGAGTTGTGTGTTGAGTTGTGTGTTGGGTGTGAGTGTGTGTTGAGTTGTGTGTGTTGTGTGTGTTGAGTTGTGTGTTAGGTGTGAGATTAGGCTGAGTTGTGTGTTAGGTGTGTTGAGTTGTGTGTTGGGTGAGAGTTGTGTGTTAGGTGAGAGTTGTGTGTTAGGTGAGAGTTGTGTGTTATGAGTTGTGTGTTGGAATTGTGTGTTGGGTGAGTTGTGTGTTGAGTTGTGTGTTGGGTGTGAGTTGTGTGTTGAGTTGTGTGTTGGGTGTGTGTTGAGTTGTGTGTTGGGTGTGAGTTGTGGGTTGAGTTGTGTGTTGGGTGTGAGTTGTGTGTTGGGTGAGAGTTGTGTGTTGGGTGAGAGTTGTGTGTTGGGTGAGAGTTGTGTGTTGGGTGTGAGTTGTGTGTTGGGTTGTGTGTTGTGTGTGAGTTGTGTGTTGAGTTGTGTGTTGGGTGTGAGTTGTGTGTTGGTGTGCTGTTGAGTTGTGTGTTGCGTGTGTTGAGTTGTGTGTGAGGTGTGAGTTGTGTGTGTTGAGTTGTGTGTTGTGTGAGTTGTGTGTTGAGTTGTGTGTTGGGTGAGAGTTGTGTGTTGAGTTGTGTGTTGGGTGTGAGTTGTGTGTTGGGTTGTGTGTTGGGTGAGAGTTGTGTGTTGGGTTGTGTGTTGGGTGAGAGTTGTGTGTTGAGTTGTGTGTTGGGTGTGAGTTGTGTGTTCGAGAGTTGTGTTGGTGTGAGTTGTGTGTTGCGAGAGTTGTGTGTTGGTGTGGGTGTGAGTTGTGTGTTGGGTTGTGTGTTGGGTGTGTGTTGGGTGAGTTGTGTGTTGGGTGAGAGTTGTGTGTTGGGTGTGAGTTGTGGGTTGTGTGAGAGTTGTGTGTTGTGTGTTGGGTGTGAGTTGTGTGTTGGGTGAGTTGTGTGTTGGGTGTGTGTGTGTGTGTTGGGTGTGAGTTGTGTGTTGGGTGAGAGTTGTGTGTTAGGTGAGAGTTGTGTGTTGGGTGAGAGTTGTGTGTTGTGTGTTGGGTGAGTTGTGTGTTGGGTGTGAGTTGTGTGTTGGGTTGTGTGTTGGGTGTGTGTTGGGTGTGAGTTGTGTGTTGGGTGAGAGTTGTGTGTTGGGTGAGAGTTGTGTGTTGTGTGTTGGGTTGTTACGACCGCTCACGCTGGCCTGAGACCTTCACAGACGTCACTGTGTGTGTGTGTGTGTTGGCTGTGTGTGTGTGTGTGTGTTTCTGTCTGTGTGTGTGTGTGTGTGTGTGTGTGTGTGTGTGTGTGTGTGTGTGTGTGTGTGTGTGCATTTGGGGTGAGGGGCTTTGCTTTCAGAGCCTTGGAAGTAATCTGTTGAAATGTGTCACACACACACACACAGACACACTCTGAAACACCAACAGTCAGACACAGTTTTCATTCCTTCAAGCTTCCTGCCTCCGGTTCTCATGGGAAATATTGAGAGAGAGAGAGAGAGAGAGAGAGACTCTCTCTCTCTCTCTGTGTGGGTGTGTGTCTCTCTCTCTGTGTGTGTGTGGGTGTGTGTCTCTCTCTTTCTCTCTGGGTTGTCTAGAGTTTCTGATCTTGTTTTTGTCTTTGTCCCAGAAAGAGAAAAAATAAGAAAACCCCTTCCTACGTCCTGAGTCACACACACACACACACACACACACACACACACACACACACACACACACACACACACACACACACACACACACACACACACACCAGATGCACATAACAGGCCCAGAGAGACTGCATCATCAGCATAACTCCAACATGACGTATGTGTTACAGTGTGTGTGTGTGTGTGTGTTACGGTGTGACCCCCCACACACACACACACACACATACTGGTGCTGGTACCCTTGTGAGGACATTGGGTGGCATTCCTCAGCCTGTTCACGTGAAGCTGGTTGTGACCTTTGACCCTGAGGCTGCTCTCTGGGGGGGGGACTCTGTCTTCACTTCCTCGCTGTGCCTCTGTCTTCCAATGGGGGGCTGAGTTATGGCTCTGTAGCCATCCGGCACCTCAGACCCCCCTGAGGACCACGTCACGCCTCAGAGGCACTTATTCATGAAGCAGAAGAAGAAGAGGGCTCCTGGGGGGGTTGAGATGAAGAGGGGTAGTGCTGCTGTAATACGGCTGTAACTGGTTACAATAAGTATACAACAGCACAATCCTGTGTGCGTATACATCGCTACAGGTCATAGGTCACCATCACTAGGTAATCAGACCCTTAGAGCCTCCTCCCAAGGCCCATGATGCAGTTCTGTCCATCCGATGACTCACACGTTGTGCGTCCGACGTCCCATACGTGGTCCGGAGCCTTAGGGCAAAGTGAAGCATATCTGGGAGGCCTCAGTGGGGATGAAGACCAGACCCCTCGGCCCCCGCTGCGTTTGGTTTGAACCCCGGCCTCCAGAGCGAGGACTCGGCCCGGGGGTCATGGGGCGCGTGGGGTCAGGGCTAGGTTTGTGTATCCAGCAGCTAACCCCCCGCATGTGAGGGGAGTGAAGGCTCCAAGCACTAAATCTAAATATCACTAAAAGAGCTCAATGTGAGCAAAAGTTCAAATTAAGAGAAGGGGAGGAGCTCTTTGATGGACATGAGCTGGAGCCAATCAGAATGAAGAGCGGGTTAGTTTGAGTTACAGTTTTTTAAAATCACTTTGATACTATTTTCAGAACCTTGATGTCATTTTTCAAAACTCAAGACACAAAACTCACATCAGTCTTCACTTGTAACAGCGGCTCTCCGATGTTCAAAACCACGTCTTCAAAGAAGACCTTTCGCTTGCGGGAAAAAGGTTTGATTACCACACACCCACGTTTTCAGCAACCTGGTCGTGTGGATCTGACCACAAGTTCTCATCCACATCGCCGGCATGGCGAATCCAGGCCGGACACAGGAGACGGGTTACGTGTTGGTGAGGACACCTGTCGTACACCTTCACCTCCACGAGGAGAAGGGTTCTTCTGTCGGGTTCAGGAAAGGAGACTATGGGGGCAAATACAGGCTGAAAACGTGCACCATTGGAGCTTAGTGGCAGCTGACATTGTCCCACACGATGACATCATCACGCCATCAGCTCTAGAGAGAGCTGCATCATAAGAGCCAACGGGAGCCCTGCGCCCGACCACACATCCTGCCGTTGGCAGGGCTGGACGAGTTCAGCGTGGGGTGGAAAGTGGTACATGGGACGGTTCTACAGTGTGCGGTAGAGAACGATGATCAAATATCACATCCACAGATGTTGTCGTCCAATCAGTTCATGTTGCACACTGATTGGTGTGAATGGATCTAAACGTGCTGCACACTGATTGGTGTGAATGGATCTAAACGTGTTGCACACTGATTGGTGTGAATGGATCTAAACGTGTTGCACACTGATTGGTGTGAATGGATCTAAACGTGTTGCACAATGGATTGGTGTGAATGGATCTGAAACGTGTTGCACACCTGATTGGTGTGAATGGATCTAAACGTGTTGCACACTGATTGGTGTGAATGGATCTAAACGTGTTGCACACTGATTGGTGTGAATGGATCTAAACGTGTTGCACACTGATTGGTGTGAATGGATCTAAACGTGTTGCACACTGATTGGCGTGAATGGATCTAAACGTGTTGCACACTGATTGGTGTGAATGGATCTAAACGTGTTGCACACTGATTGGTGTGAATGGATCTAAACGTGTTGCACACTGATTGGTGTGAATGGATCTAAACGTGTTGCACACTGATTGGTGTGAATGGATCTAAACGTGTTGCACACTGATTGGTGAATGGATCTAAACGTGTTGCACACTGATTGGTGTGAATGGATCTAAACGCGTGTTGCACACTGATTGTGTGAATGGATCTAAACGTGTTGCACACTGATTGTGTGAATGGATCTAAACGTGTTACACTGGACTGAATGGATCTAAATTGCACACCGATTGTGAATGGATCTAAACGTGTTGCACACTGATTGGTGTGAATGGATCTAAACGGTGTTGTTGGTCAGTCGCCATAAAACGCTCCACTGAGGCCACTGAGGCTCACAGCAAATACTTATTACTCTGACATGTCGTATCAATTGATAGTTAGATCATTGTAATGAAATGAATGGACGCTCATTTCAACACTAACGTAGGATTTGCATTTTGAAATAGTACTTTGATGTTATATTGAACAGGTTTAGGATTTTAGTTCAATGAACAAATGATCTTTGGTTTTTGTATCCAAGCAATTGAAAAAATGCAATTTGATCATCGGTTGTGAGTTTTGTATCAAGAGTTTTGAAAACGGCATCAAGGTTCTGAAATTAGCGGCAGTGACTGTTATCTTCTATCTTATCTTATTGTCTCCCTGTCTGTCTCTCTGTCTCCCCGTCTGTCTCTCTGTTGTCCTCCCCCTCCCCATCTGTGGTCTCTCCATTGAAACCCAAAAGAAAAATTCCCTCTCGGTTTCTCACAAAACCCTCTAATGATGTCCGCCGACCACAGAATGAGGCTCAGAGGAGAGTGTGTCCATGTGTGTGTGTGTGTGTGTGTGTGTGTGTGTGTGTGTGTGTGTGTGTCCATGTGTGTGTGTGTCCATGTGTGTGTGTGTCCATGTGTGTGTGTGATAATAAGAGACTTGATTTCAGCTTGTTAACTAAGAATGCAGTGAGAGCTGTATCCTCAAGAGAGAGTGAGTGTGTGTGTGTGTGTGTGTGTGTGTGTGTGTGTGTGTGTGTGTGTGTGTGTGTGTGTGTGTGTGTGTGTGTGTGAGTGTCCGTCTGCTGGTTGACTGACCTGATCAGATCGATCAGCGTGTGGCGTTCAGGTGTCTTGGCGCGTCCTTGTATTTTCCGGCACTAACAAAGTAAACACCTCCTTCTGCGTCTCCTCAGCGACCTCCTGGAGGACCTGGAGAGGAGTCCTCACGCTGCAGCCATCGCCGAGTGCTTCGTGGAGAGGGTGAGTACAGTAGAGTGTGTGTGTGTGTGTGTGTGTGTGTGTGTGTGTGTGTGTGTGTGTGTGTGTGTGTGTGTGTGTGTGTGTTGGAACCCCAAACACCCAGTAAAGCACCAGCAGAACTGGACCCTTATTCAGGGAGTCACACGTTTCTCAACAAACCAGCTCCTGCTGCTGATGAAACACCCAATGAATGTGTGTGTGTGTGTGTGTGTGTTTATGTGTGTGTGTCCTACTACACACCAGGCCAATGACCCAGAGGGCCCCTTAAACTACACCATGTGAACTCAAGAGAGACCGGCCAACCAGGAAGAGGCTCACAAAGGCCACAGACACACCGACAGCATGGAGTCAAAACATTGTATTCATACAAAAAGACACAATAAAGACAAAAAAAGTCAACAGAGACACAAACGCACAACGGAAAGACAAAATGACTACTGATTCTCCCAAAGAGGATAAGACTAGGCTTGAGTTGTTGGGACCTTTGTCTGGTCTTTGTCGGGTTCCTGATCCAGTTCCTTTGCTCGAGCATGACGGCGATCATGGACTGAGCTCCTCTCTGCGTAACTATGAATTCACTTCCTGTGACTTCCTGTCTGCTGCAGAGAGTCTGAGAGACGAGCAGAGCGGTTTCTAGAGGCTCTGGCACACAGAGGTGTGTGTGTCCGTGACCTCCTGACTCGCCTTATGAACCCAGAAAGCAGATCAGGTGAGAAGAAGTGGAGGAAGTGAACCCATGAAGACCATCGGAGACCTGAGGAGGCCTGCGTGGTTTCTGGCGTTTTCAGAGTTGAGAGGAGACCAAATGTGTTCACAAACACGTCCTTGTTACATATTCAATCGCAGCGTCCGGTGACTTTGATGAATTTGTTGAAAATGAAATGTGTGTCTTCATGAGATGAGGAGAGGAGACTCAACGTTGTGTCCTCTCGTCCTATTTTTCAGAGCGAGGCCTTTGACATCTACACCCTCTACTGCATGAACTACCCCAGGTACGTGGAGACATGTGACCTCTTCATTACAAGTGTCACGTTGATCCGATTAATCATGTGACCCGAGATGCCGCTGACAGGTGGCGCAGGTAACACCAGGCTGGGGGGGGCGGAGCTCGTGTTGTCTTGTTGTTGAAGAACGGACAATGCGTCGGAGACTTTGAGACAGATGTTGAGGAGCTGCGTGGCGGCGGGACCCTCCAGGGGGAGACCTCTCTGTCATCGGTAACCATGGGGATGCTTTCTCCTCATATCAGGCGTCTTCTCAGGAGACCTACGGTACCCACGGTTAGTTCGGGTAACGGACAAAAACTTTGAGAACTTGAGAATCTCAATTGTCCGATTCCAGCTTCTTAACGTGAACATTTTCTGGGTTTCTCTCATGGTTTTTTGAGACTAAACTGAACTTCTTTGAGTAGCTTTTTTGCCTGAATCTAACAAGCCGTTCCCAACGTGAACGACGTGACACTGATTCTTATTTCCACTTGTCTCCTTTTGCACCTCGGTTCGGTTTAAATAAGTCATCCATTCGATCTGCATTCAAATGTGAGACTCATCGCAACATGAGAAGGTTTCAACGACCGCTGAGACTTTTACCGGATCAATAATGTGAAATCTGTGGAGACGAGACGAGTTCAGTGAGTGAAGAAGGCTTCCTCATGCTGTGGAAACACGTTCTTCTCCTGATGGACGCAGACCAACCAATAAGATGGAGAATAAGTTTGGTCTACAGGTTGAACAACTTCGGGTTCTGATGTTCCGGTTATAGGGTTCTGGTTCTGAGGTTCAGATTCTGGTTCTTGGGTTCTGGTTCTGAGGTTTTGGGTCAGAGGTTCTGAGGTTCTGGTTCATGTTTTGGTTCTGGTGAAGAGGTTCTGATTCAGAGGTTGTGGTTCATGTTTTGGTTTTGGTTCCGAGGTTCTGGTTCTGGTTCTCGTTCTGAGGTTCATATTCTGGTTCATGGGTTCTGGTTCTGAGGTTCTGGTTCATGTTTTGGGGATCTGGTTCATGTTTTGGTTCTGGTTCTGAGGTTCTGGTTCTGGTTCTGAGGTTCTGGTTCAGAGGTTGTGGTTCATGTTTTGAGGTTCTGGTTCATGTTTTGGTTCTGGTGAAGAGGTTCTGATTCAGAGGTTGTGGTTCATGTTTTGGTTCTGGTTCCGAGGTTCTGGTTCTGGGTCCGAGGTTCAGATTCTGGTTTGTGGGTTCTGGTTCCGATGTTCTGGTTCTGGTTCCGAAGTTCAGATTCTGGTTTGTGGGTTCTGGTTCTGAGGTTCTGGTTCTGGTGCAGAGGTTCTAGTTCAGAGGTTCTGGTTCATGTTTTGGTTCTGGTTCTGAGGTTCTGGTTTCCGAGGTTTTGGTTCCGAGGTTCTGGTTCATGTTTTGTTCTGGTTCTGGTTCATGTTTTGGTTCTGGTTCTGGTTCTGAGGTTCTGGTTCCGAGGTTCTGGTTCATGTTTTGAGGTTGTGGTTCATGTTTTGGTTCTGGTTCTGGTGCAGAGGTTGTGGTTCAGAGGTTGTGGTTCATGTTTTGAGGTTGTGGTTCATGTTTTGGTTCTGGTTCTGGTGCAGAGGTTCAGGTTCAGAGGTTCTGGTTCTGGTTCATGTTTTGGTTCTGGTTCTGGTTCTGAGGTTCTGGTTCTGGTTCCGAGGTTTTGGTTCCGAGGTTGCAGTTCATGTTTTGAGGTTCTGGTTCATGTTTTGGTTCTGGTTCTGGTTCCGAGGTTCTGGTTCTGGTTCCGAGGTTCTGGTTCCGAGGTTGTGGTTCATGTTTTGAGGTTGTGGTTCATGTTTTGGTTCTGGTTTCTGGTTCAGAGGTTGTGGTTCATGTTTTGAGGTTGTGGTTCATGTTTTGAGGTTGTGGTTCATGTTTTGGTTCTGGTTCATGCAGAGGTTCTGGTTCAGGGGTTGTGGTTTATGTTTTGAGGTTGTGATGTTGGTTCTGGTTCTGGTTCAGAGGCTCAGGTTCATGTTTGAAAGGGTTGAAGAAGAAGAGGTGCTGGTTCATGTTTGAAGATCTCCTCCTGCAGCTCCAGATGAACCTCGGGTTTATCCTTTGAGGTTGGAGCTGCACTACGAGGCTCAGTTGTGGCCCCTGAATGTCTTTTAGAGTCCACATTTTGTCCAGATGTTGAGTTGGATATCAAGTGTGTGTGTGTGTGTGTGTGTGTGTGTGTGTGTGTGTGTGTGTGTGTGTGTGTGTATGGGGGGAGGGGCATAGTGTTTGTGAATACATTGTATCGATACACAATTCAAATACAATGTATTGTTTCATAATTTGAATTTGAATTGTGTGTCTCATGCAAATCCTCTCATGGTCAGTCAGCTTCATGTGCTTGTTTCTGTAGAAGATATTACTGCTGCCTCCTCCCTCCTCCCTCCTACCTCCTCCCTCCTACCTCCTACCTTCTCTCTCCTCCCTCCTGCCTCCTCTCTCCTCTCTCCTCCCTCCTCTCTCCTCTTTCCTCCCTCCTGCCTCCTCTCTCCTCACTCCTCTCTCCTCCCTCCTCTCTCCCCCGTCGTTACCTTCACCTCTGACATTCTTTGGCTCCACGTTGTGAGGAATGTTGGTCAGTGAGGAGGCTCCTTCGTCCTCCATCATCTCCTCCGACATCCCCCTTTCCCTCTCGTGTCTCCTCAATTCATCCGGACAGCTTGTCGTTCCCTTGTCACCTCGTCTCCTCTGTCATCTCATTGAAACTCCATCAGAAGACTCTTTACTTACTCTCTTTGTCTTTGTCCTCTCTGATTCCTCTCTTTCTCTGTTCTTTCCTTCGCTCCTCCTCATTGATCTCTTCTTCTTCTGCTTCCCTCGACTGCTTGGTCAGCGCTCCGAACATCTGTTTCCTCCCTCACGGTCTCCTCCATCTGTCTCCTTTCTCCCTTCCTTCCCTCCTTCGCTCCTTTCTAACGAATGCTTTCGAGGAGTTCCCTCTCACCTCCCGCTGTGAGGATTTGTCACCAGAGGAGATCTCTGTGGTCTTAACTGGATCTCCAGCGGACATTTTACGTTCTGGTTCTGTTCATTGACCTCCAGTTGAATCCTCAATCACATTCCTGCTGTTTGAGTGGAAAGAAGCTCCATGTGCATCAGAAGCAGGCTGCTATTAACCGTTAGATGCCCTCTCTCTCTCTCTGAGTGTCGGCGCGTGGAGCTGCGAGCGTTTCCCGTGTAGATATTTTAATGTGGAGAACGTAGAGAGTTTGTGTGGACTTGTTGGCGCGTTGTTGCAGGACTGCAGCCGGCTCGAGCTGGGTCGGCAGCGCCCGAACGCTGGAACGCATGGTGGTGGGAGGACTGCAGCCTGGCCCGTGGCGGAGATGGTCGGTCATCAGGGGCAGCAGAGAGCTGAACAAGGCGGTGGTGATGTTCATCTCCTGGACAGCGTGGACAAAGCCAACATGGTGGTGGAGAAGGGTGGATGGGGGATCGGTGTCTGAACGAGACGTTCGTGCCCATCCTGACATCTCGAACATGTCCACAGAAGCCAGCGCCAAGGTGGGCAGAAAGACAAGAGGGGACAGTTGGGGTCCAACGTCCCCCGTTCATCAGGGACGAGATGTTGACCAGAGAGCTGTCGAGACACGGGATGGTCGTGTCTCCCATTAATAAGGTGTCCTCGGGTTTCAAATCTCCCCTCCTGAGACACGTGGTCTCTCACAACTCTTCCTGAAGACCACCAAGAACATGAAGGGGATACAGCTGGAGGACTACTTTGCGGGTATGGAGAAGGTCGGTCGTACTGCTCAGGAGGGGCGCCAGCCAGGTGGGAGAAGGCAGCAAGAGGAGCGAGAACGGCTCTCGGGCCAAGAGGGGTACAGAGGGAGGAGGGCGCCACCGAGCAAACAAGGCAGTTCCCGACACACGCAGCAGGAGGTCTTCTGGCTGCGAAAGATCCAGAAGATCAACAATGGCAACGAGAGGGCTGCTGGGGACTGAGTGGAGTACCGGCGGAGGGGAGGAGCCGGCAACCAGCTGGACTACCGGTTCGCCGGCGGCGTGGGCCTCGGCGTGCATCGATGCTGCAGAGGAGCCTGGTGTGGACTGACTGAAAGGAGATGTCGTGTCGTTGATTGGACCTTAATGTCATCAGGCAACATTTTTGTTTGTGTTTGTTTTTTATAAGACAATAAAGTTTTTTTTTAAATCAAATCTCTCTCTCCACAGCTCGGTCGGGGTCCTGAGGGACTGCATGAAGAACAAAAGCCTGGTTCCTTTCTTCCAGGAGAGACAGACGACTCTGAACCACTCGTTACCTCTGGAGACGTACCTGCTGAAACCAGTGCAGAGGATCCTTAAGTACCACCTCCTACTCCAGGTACTACATTCAGTACCTCAAGTACCACCTGCTACTCCAGACCAGGACGTCCTGACTCCAGACAGAACCGTATAATTATAAATGATCTCACTAACACCAGCTGTCACTCAAAAGTCTTGACTACCGAGAACACTTAGACGTTTCGCTACACTCGTGTCCGTCCGGCTTCTCAGGAACTTTCCAAGCACTTTGACAAGAGCGACTCCGGGTACGAGGTCATCGAGGACGCCATCATCACCATGACGGCGGTGGCCTGGTACATCAACGACATGAAGAGGAAGCAGGAGCACGCAGTGCGGCTGCAGGTTAGACGCGTCCTTTCTTTTATAATCCAGACAACATATTTGACTTTATGAAACCGTGAAGATAAACTGACTGGAGGAGGTCGAAGCCGCCAACAGCGCGGCTGACAAAGCCAGACATGTTTCTACGAGTCGTGATACTTGAATCTCGCCGGTCTGAACCAGACCCAAAGCCCGCTGTGTCTCAGTTAGGCGTGTGGAGCGTGTCTAACTGAGACACAGCAGGTGTGGATTGACTGAACATTGAACAAGTAGTAGTAGTAGTAGTAGTAGTAGTAGTAGTAGTAGTAGTAGTAGTAGTAGTAATTGCAGAATTAGCAGCTTTTCTAAAGGAAAAATCCTGAGAAGAGTGAAACATTTTACAATTTTATTGTATTTATTTTATAGGAGATCGAGTCCCTGCTGGTGAACTGGAGCGGGCCGGCCCTCCGTGGCTTCGGGGAGCTGGTTCTGGAAGGTTCTTTCCGGGTCCAGCGTGTGAAGAAGGAGCGAGCCTTCTTCCTGTTCGACACCATGCTGCTCATCGCCAAGAAGAGGCTGGACATGTTCGTCTACAGCACGCACATATTCGTAGGTCCTCCCACGTGGTTCTGAAGACAGCTTGTGTAACGGGCTTCACGAGTTGTGTAACGCGTCTCCATCATGTCTCCGTCATCTCTGCAGTGCTGCAATCTGCTGCTGGTGGAGACTCTGAAGGATTCTCTGTGCTTTAAAGTCTCCGACCAAACGATCCCTAAGCTGCAGCACGTGGTCCAGGTGAGAGACAGAGGCGTGGTCCACTCCGACCCGGAGGACTCCGGTCCATAAGAGGGGTCGGAACTGAAACTCTGATCCATGAATTCAATTCATTTTATTTTGTAACGCCCAAAATCTGCCTCAGAGGGCTTTATGGTCTGTACACATCAAACCATCACATCAGCACAGGAAAATCTCCCCAAAAAATGAAAACCCGTCCACGGGGAAAAAGGAGAAGAAACCTCAGTGAGAGTCAGAGGATCCGTCTCCTCATGGACAGACTACAATGACGTCATGTGGACAGAACGAACAATGTAGAAGATGAACAACACATTCAATTCATATGACAGAGATGATTCAAATATGTAGAGTAGTAAGCAGGACCACTGCAGGACCACCACCATCAGATAGAACCACCATCAGATAGAACCACCATCATCTATGTGACCACCATCCACAGAACCACCATCAGTGGGGAGGAACCACCATCAAAGACTAGAATCAGATGGTCATAGGTTCTAGAAGACTCTGGTCCATCAGATGGTCAATACTGAGCACCTCTAGGTCCATCAGATGAACCACGGTTCATAAGACTCTGGTCCATCAGATGGTCAATACTGAAGACTCTGGTCCATCAGATGGTCGGTTCTAAGACTCTGGTCCATCAGATGGTCGGTTCTAAGACTCTGGTCCATCAGATGGTCAATACTGAGACTCTGGTCCATCAGATGGTCGGTTCTAAGACTCTGGTCCATCAGATGGTCGGTTGTAAGACTCTGGTCCATCAGATGGTCGTTACTGAGACTCTGGTCCATCAGATGGTCGTTTCTAAGAAGACTCTGGTCCATCAGATGGTCGTTACTGAGACTCTGGTCCATCAGATGGTCGGTATAAGACTCTGGTCCATCAGAGGTCGGTACTGATCCATCGAGCCGGACCGTCTCATAATATCATAACTATAAACTACTTCATGTTCTTCACTGCAGACAAAGAACCAAGAGGAGAAGAGACTTTGGGTCCATTACCTCAAGAGGCTGATCGTAGAGAACCACCCTGCTTCTCTACCACAGAAGGTGAGGAGGCAAGTTAAGGAAAGGAGAAGAGAAGGGAGCTAAGAAGGGAGGAAGGAAAGTAATGAGGGAAGGGAGAAAAGACAAAAGGAAGGCAGGAAGGAAAGGATAGAGGGAGAAGCAAGGAGGTAGGGAGGTAGAAAAGGAAGGAGAAGATGAGAAGTAAGGAAGTTAATAAGGAGGGAAGGAGGGAAGGAGGGAGTAGGAAACATGCATCAGTATTTCCATTAACTGACTGCTGAGTACTATTGTTTGCTGTAGTAGTGACTTGTATTAGCAGTAGTACTTGTGTTTATGGTGGTGTAGTACTGATAGCAGTAGTATTTGGAGCTCTGCTGCCTCCTGCTGGTAGAAAGAAACACACTAACCTCTAAGTTCAATACAACAGGAAAACTAATGCTTTGTATATTATAGTATTTCTGAAACTGTGTGTTTGAATATGCAAATTTGTCTATGTTTTATTTTTTTACGTCACATTACAGGTCATTTAGCTGACGCTTTTATCCAAAGCGACTTACTTTACACTTTAAACTCGTGGCTTGTTAAAAACATTTGGGCCGGGGAGCCATCAGGGGTTAAGTGTCTTGCTTCAACTTGAGCCATTAGGCAGCCGGGACTTGAACCACCAACCTTTCAGTTCCCAGCGCACCCGCTCTACCCCTGCGCCACGACGACCCCTCATTTCTTCATGAAATATGTGTTAATATTCGTACATTTCCAGTCCATAAATCCAAATATTGGATAACAATTCAATCTTCTCATCTCATGCTGTTGACGTGTTAGAGTCAACAACTTTTACTGAGATCATATTGATATTTGTTTAACTCCATAAATCCCCAAAAAAGATATTACAGGGAAAAACAATTATTAATATTATGAATTAAAGAGTAGATATCAACATGAAACTTCATCAGTACATTAAGAGAATTTGGGTTTCATAACTTTCTAGTTGGATATGCAAATGAGGCATTATGGAATTGGACCAAAACCAACAAAGTGATAAAATAGTTACATGTTTCTTTAGTCTGATCGTCTGGACTCCTCCCTAGTTACACAATATTGACATAAATAAACAAATACCGATAGCAGCAGCTCATTTTTCCCAGCATGCATCACTGAGCTCATGATGTCATCCTCCCCAGGCGAGGCAGGTCCTGGGAGACGACTTCTGTCCATGTGAGTTCACACACTGACGACGATGCTCACAATGATGGTGACGATGCTGCTCAGGCGTCCGTGATTGAGGTGACATCACTTCCTGTTTTTCAGCTCCTTGTTTCGAGCGGGAGGACCCAAAGAAGAAGAAGAAGAAGTCGGCGGCGCCGCTGCCGCGACCAGACGACGTCCACAGCTTCCAGCGAGGCCGGCGTCAGTCAGGTGGGGGTCAGTGGCCCCCTCCTTCCCGCTGAGGGAAATTATATACGTCCTCTAATTATATAAACTAGTCACAATCATATTTAAGACGTCCTATTTCTGAAACATCCAAACTACTACTAGTGATCTGTACTTGTGAACACATGGACACCGTGGGGGGGGCCAGAGGTCCAGTTAGAGAAAATGTCTAGAAGCAAAGTTCGGGGAGATCATAATGACTACTGGTGTCATTAGAGGTGTTTCAACATTTGCATGTGACTGCAAATATAAATAACGTTCTCAATTAACTAAATAAAAGTAGGGCTGCTCTAAAAAAAAAAAGTGAAGATTTCCGCACGTTCTAATGAAGTGCTTCAATTTAGAAAAACAAAATAATTATGAATTTCCCCTTTTCTGCTTCACATTTGGACTCGACAGTCTGAATAAATTTTATATAATAAAATTATAAAAATTATACAAAAATAAATCTATTTTAACAATTGAACAGTTTCATATATATATATATAAATATATATATATATACACACTCTTTTTTGGTAAGTGGGGGAATTAAGATGTATTTTTCCCTGCAGGATGTTAAACCTGGTCTTAATGCATCAGGATGTTAAACCTGGTCTTAATGCAGCAGGATGTTAAACCTGGTCTTAATGCAGCAGGATGTTAAACCTGGTCTTAATGCATCAGGATGTTAAACCTGGTCTTAATGCAGCAGGATGTTAAACCTGGTCTTAATGCATCAGGATGTTAAACCTGGTCTTAATGCATCAGGATGTTAAACCTGGTCTTAATGCAGCAGGATGTTAAACCTGGTCTTAATGCAGCAGGATGTTAAACCTGGTCTTAATGCAGCAGGATGTTAAACCTGGTCTTAATGCATCAGGATGTTGTTAAACCTGGTCTTAATGCAGCAGGATGTTAAACCTGGTCTTAATGCAGGATGTTAAACCTGGTCTTAATGGCAGGATGTTAAACCTGGTCTTAATGCAGCAGGATGTTAAACCTGGTCTTAATGCAGCAGGATGTTAAACCTGGTCTTAATGCATCAGGATGTTAAACCTGGTCTTAATGCAGCAGGATGTTAAACCTGGTCTTAATGCATCAGGGCCGATCTCCTCTCACGTGGAGGAGCTCATTGCGCCTCACGATGGCGTTTTAACGGGTTCTGAGCTCATGACACACTGGTTCAGTGCTGCAGTGGGAAGTATGAATAGAAACCAGTCCGTCCATTGAGGATTAAATGCTCTCCTTTCGCTGTCCACTTGTTCCTCATGTGTCTCACCCGTCTCTTTCCGTCTCACTCGTCTTTTTCTCAAATGTCGCTGTCTTTTTATTTCTAATTTGCCGCTTCCTCTCTCGTCTGTCTGCAGTATTAAGACGATATCATCATGCAAAGACCCGATGGGTCGAGTAGCATCACATGCGATGGTTTAACTCGAATGCCATTAGTCTGCGCTTTAAGCCACGACCGTAAAGACGAGTAAAGCTGCGCCGTCACGTTAAAACCACAACCGTCTTTTTTAGCTTTTGGTCCGGATGGGACGGCGTCTGGGTCCGGATCCTGGCGGCCCACCGGTTAGTGACCTCTGCCATAGGGGGACACTTGGTCTAAGACCAGAACCAGGGACTCGCGTGGATCTGCAGCAGGTGTTCCTGTGAACCTTCTGAGGTCCCTCTGGTTCTGTTGTCATTGCAGAGCCTCCAGAGCTGATGCTCTACACACCGGAGAAGTCCAGGAAGAGTCTGCCGCTGCTGCTGGAAGGAAACCTGCCCTGCAGACGCACCAGGAGACAATCAGGTAGACACACGTGACCTCTGACCCCACAGCCCCGACACTAGATCTGCCCCAGGTGACCTCTGACCCCACAGCCCCGACACTAGATCTGCCCCAGGTGACCTCTGACCCCACAGCCCCGACACTAGATCTGCCCCAGGTGACCTCTGACCCCACAGCCCCGACACTAGATCTGCCCCAGGTGACCTCTGACCCCACAGCCCCGACACTAGATCTGCCCCAGGTGACCTCTGACCCCACAGCCCCGACACTAGATCTGGCCCACGTGACCTCTGACCCCACAGCCCCGACACTAGAGCTGGCCCACGTGACCTCTGACCCCACAGCACCGACACTAGATCTGCCCCAGGTGACCTCTGACCCCACAGCCCCGACACTAGATCTGCCCCAGGTGACCTCTGAGCCCCGACACTAGAGCCCCACGTGACCTCTGCACCGACACTAGATCTGCCCCAGGTGACCTCTGACTAGATCTGCCCCAGGTGACCTCTGACCCCACAGCACCGACACTAGATCTGTCCCAGGTGACCTCTGACCCCACAGCACCGACACTAGATCTGGCCCACGTGACCTCTGACCCCACAGCACCGACACTAGATCTGCCCCAGGTGACCTCTGACCCCACAGCCCCGACACTAGATCTGGCCCACGTGACCTCTGACCCCACAGCACCGACACTAGAGCTGGCCCACGTGACCTCTGACCCCACAGCACCGACACTAGATCTGGCCCACGTGACCTCTGACCCCACAGCACCGACACTAGAGCTGGCCCACGTGACCTCTGACCTGTTTGGACAACGAGAACATTCGTCAGGGCAACAGGACCCGGCGATGTCCATCAATAACTCTGCGTGTTTGTCTTCCAGCTCCCGCCAAGGACATCGAAGCGGCATTTAGTCCACAAGGTGAGAACCACCACTCTGTTTTCAAATGGGGAAAACAAATCATGGAGAATCTAACCTCATTACTCTTCTTCTCTTCATCTCCATCTTCTACTCCTTATTCTTCTTCTTCTCCTCGTCTTCTGTTAACCGGGGAATCCTGCAGCTCTGAAGGTAAGATGATTTTTCACTTCATGCAAATAAACAGGTGTAAAAAAAACCAGAAGATTTTTAGGTTTTTACGCCCAGTTCCTGCTGAGCTCCGTTTGAACACGTCTGTCTGTCAGTTATCATATATGTATGATCATATATGAGTTATCATATATATGATTGTGTGTGGTTCCTGCAGCAGGCCGGGAGCGAGGGCGAGCTGAGCCAGGCAGGCAGCGGCAGCACGATGGCGTCCTTCGTCACCCAGGGGGAGGCCAACAGGGCCGGACCGGTACCTCAGCTGAGGCCGAGCCGAGAGGAGGAGGTACGGACTTCTTCTTGAATACAGCATGATGTTCATTTAGTAAATAGGGCGGGGCTACACGCTGATGGACAGGCCTTTAGCAGAGACGTGTACAGATTATCTACGTCCTCCTCAGTCCATAGATTATGGTTATTATGGTTATATATAGAGTTCTATGATTTTTCTTTTTTTTTAAGTACAGAAAACATCCTATTGAATCCAAACCTTTTCTTCTCCATTTTGCTTCCCCTGAGAAGGAGGAGGACGAAGAGGAGCTGATCCCCCTCAGTCCACCTCCCACACTGTCAATCACAGAGGAAATCCTGGAGTTCATCAACCAGAGCAGAGCCAGAGAGGGACTCACCGCCATCACCACCCACGCCACGGTGAGCAGAATCGATCACTGTCATCTACCGTAATCTGATGCACCAAATGTTTGTCAGAAAGCGTTCCACACCAAAGTATAAAAGTTTGTTCCAAAATGAGCAAATCTCTCCAGCAGTGGGACCGAAGTTCACATGTGGGTTCATTTCATTTGTGTTTTTTCATCTGGGGAGCGTGAATGGGTCCAGAGGATCGAATGACAATCACTCTTGTTAGATGGTTATGTTTGTTGCATCTAGGTGCCTGATGTATTCCCTTCTATGAAGGTCATTGGGACACCCAGAATCATTAGGAATCATACGCCGAGGAACATAATGTGTCCAGTCATTTTACTACCCACAAATCGTTTTAAATTGTGTTTTCTTTTTCTGACGTGGCCTTTATTAACTTGACTGATTACTCCCAACGTGACATTTAAATGTTTTTCATTGCAATCTTGTCGTACGGAAGGTCTGTTTAATTTTAATGTTTTTAATGTAGCAGGGTAATTTTCATTGTTTGACTTTTCTCAATCAGCCCAAAGAGAGTCATCTTTCATCTATCCAGACCAACTTCACCTCCCCACTGCCCCCGCCTCCCTGCCCCGCCAGTCCAGAACAAAGACCCACAATGCATCAGGAGCAGGAAAGAGCAGACACTGAGAAAGACAATGCCTTCCGATGTCAAACCGGCGGTCTAGTAGGGAAGGGGGGTCTACAAAACGAGAGGACTGTGAGCGAAGTCCAGGAGATTGTGGAGAAGGGAGATGGAGGAGGAGGAGGAGGGGCAGAAGTAGTAGTGCTAGGGAAAGAGGAAGAAAAGGAGAAAACAAGGGACGATGGAGGAGAGACCCATGTCCATGTGTCGGATCTTCATCCCTCCATCTCGGCAGAGAACGAAGGAAAGAGTTCACTCGGGAAGGATGTGATCATTGAAACCCCCCCCTTCGTTCCATTGTTCAGATACAGATCCTCCTCATCACCCATCCCATAAAGAACAGCCACGCACAAGAGGCTCCAAACTCACCAAACGGGACCAGAAGATCATCGAGAAGATCAGGAGTTACTACGAAGCGGCAGCTGAGGCCGGAGAGAACAAAGAAAAGGAAGAAGGGGAAGAAGAACAAGGAGAAGGAGGGTCACCAAGAAGGAGAAACAGTTTCTCGCACATCCCCCTCTGGCTTGGTGAAGGAGTCGGTATCGCGCTTTGATGTGAGCGGGCACCAAGGTGAGCTGGAGGGCAAACGTGAAGAGGGTGAGACAAAAGAGGTTATTGATAAAGACGCTGATCCGAAGATCTCTTCCTTTACTCCGCTCACAGCGGAAGTAGAGAACGAGGTACAGGCTGAGGAACCAATCAGCACCTCAGATTTGGATTCAGAGGGTACCGCTGCTGAGATTCAGAACGAGGAGCCTCCAAACCAAGAGAATCTACGGTTGAGTCCAAACTGTCCTGTGGAAGAAGACTCTGTATTTCTGATCCAAGATGGAAAAGTCTGCAAAGGACCATTGGAAGAAGCGACGGAGGAAGCGACGGAGGAAGCGGCGGAAGAAGCAACAGAGAAAGCGACGAAGGAACCCCAGAAAGTGGATGTTTCTACAGTAGAGCTAAAAGAAGAACCAACAATTACCAAACAGCACAAATGGAAGGAGGAACCAATCCAAACCAGTCATGGAAACACAGTTGATATGAATGGCCATGAGTCTAACCCAGCAGGGACAGCAGAATCAAAGGAAATCCCAGATGAGCCGCCTCCTCCTCTGTCAGCTACAGAACCATGCCAAAAAAACGGGGACAAAACTCGGCCCACTTGGACAACAACCAAACAAAGAGACCTAGAAGGAACCAACCTTGAAGGTCTTATTGGTCAGATAAAAGTGGGTCGATGGTCCCGCCACTCCAGGATTGTCACCGCCAACCGGGTCTTGTTTGAGGGCTTGGGGTCAGACGTAGCCGGCATTGGGTTGTTCGAGGCTGGCCCCGTGGTGGACCCCATGCTGATGGAGAACTCAGAGCGAATTCTGAGCAAGGTCCAAACAATTGCCCGCATGTACGGCACCAAAGTCAGCACCATGAAGGTTCCCCTGCATCAGAAACTGGCCAGCAATGTATGGAACCAATCGTCATGCTCAGGTAGATTCTCTGGGTACTCAACTCAAAGTCCGTCGACTCAATCTCAGACCCCGACTAAATGTGGAACACAGACCAAAGTCCAGAGCCAGACAGGAACCCACATCCATAATCAAAGCCAGATATGGAGTCCAACACATTATAAAAACCAGAACCAGACCAGGACTGGGCCGAGTTGGGAGGACCGGGCAATCCAGGAGGATAGGAGCATCAAGAGCTTGACAAACGGTAGGTCTAAAGGTACCATGACTTGTTTTATTTTAGATCCGGTAAAGAAGGCCAACTTGAAAGCAAGGGCTTGAACAAAGACAATAAGTCCTTGAATATTAGATATGAGCTAACATCCGGAGACAACCTCCAACTCTGAAAAGTGAAATCAAAGCTTCATGTGTTAAAGTTGCATTCTGTCTACTGACCCCCAGGGGGCGACTCCTCTGCTCATATAAAAGTCTATGAAAAAATGTTTTGCTTCCTCAGATTTTTTTCTTAATAATTGTGAATAATAATAATAGGTTCAAGCTATGTCGCCTGAGGATAAACGAAGCTTGAGAGCCAAGCTGCTATGTGGCTATCAGCTCCTTTCTTTCCTGCCATTCACCCTCCATTGCTTTGTGGTTCTCTTATAGACCTCCATGAGGAATCAGCGCCTCCACAGGAGCCTGTGCTGTTGGTCAAAGACCCAGTGTGTCCTCGCCAGACCAACGCAGTGACGCTCTCCAGACCCAGAGACTTCATCTCCGCCTTGGCCAAAGATAGAGACTGTCCATCAACTGACAACGTCCAGACCTCCAGCATGCTTTCTGCTTCCAGGGATGGCGTCATACCGCCTGAGAATCAGGGACCCAGAATATGCTGCTCCGCCAGCAACTGCTCATTGATGTCAACCACCAACCCTGCATGTAGAGTCCCAGAGATGACGGACCTCTGCTCCACGGAGTCTTCCGAGAGAGAAGAAGCCCACAGTTATAGCGGGGAGATTAGTGCAGATAACGTAGAGAAGTAAGTGGTTCATCTTTATTGATACAGTGCATCCGGAAAGTATTCACAGCGCTTCACTTTTTTCACATTTTGTTATGTTACAGCCTTATTCCAAAATGGATTAAATTCATTATTTTCCTCAACATTCTACACACAACAACCCATAATGACAAAGTGAAAACTGTTTTTTGCAAATTTTTGAAAATCTGTTAAAAATAAAGAAACAAAAACATAAAATTTGCATTATTTTATCCCCAAATGCGCAGCCCCAAGTTTTTGGCACTTCTGATGCACCTGGCAACATTCAAGAGTTTTTGAATATGATAAAGGCCTCAAAGGTGTGTCTAAAGTGGAGAAATAAGAAGAATTCTTCAAAACACAATAGGGCTTCGTCCGACTTTCAGTCGGCTCAGGCTCTAATAATAAAGGGAAAATTGTTGGGACAACTTAAATAATGTTTCGCTTTTGTCCATGTTACTTAAAGACTGAGAGTTTGCTCTCTGGTTATTGGCCATCTTTAAACTGTGTGTTTTGTCTGCAGGTATGGGGACGTCCTCGCTTCTCCAGAATGCAACACTCCTACTGGACGTACTGAGTCCAAAGTTGTGTCGGCCCCGGACAGAGAGCTTGTACCAGGTCTGCCAGCAGATCAGATCCAGAGGGCACCAGAGCCAAACAGCAGGATGCTACTTCACAGCTCGTCGGTGGTCTTCGGAGAAGCCGGAGGTCCAAGTCAGCGACTGACCTTTGACCCCTTGTGGGTTACCGCTTACACAGAAGCCGCAGAGGGTCAGCGGCTTTCTGGTCAGAACTTCAATCCGGTGGAGCGTCTGCCGACATTCACCAGCCGGAGGCCGGACGACCTCCCAAGGTATGAGTGTACTACGTGTAGCAGGATAAAACACACACAACAGACACCCTGCCTCAATCAATACTCTTATCATTGGAGGAGAAAACGTTATTTACACTCTGATGGTTAATGGTAATGATCATTAACTTTTTACAGTTTTAGTAGTTTACTAGTTATGAGTTAAGAGTTTTTTGTCACTCTGGAAAGAGTTGGTGGGAGTATTCAAATGTGAGGATAGAGAATGTTTCCCGGCATCTTCCCACTCTCCACCTTCTAAACACACCCCGGTTTGTCTCCCGTGACCCACCAAACCTTCTCCCACCCATATAGACTCATGAACAGTTCACACCCTTTCCTCCTCAGATTCCAGCAGAATTACCAGTTTACAGATCAGTCTGACATTCATTTTCCATCTTTTTGGGACTGAAAGCAAATACCAAGGGAGAGTTTTAGAACAATTATTCTCATGGGAGCCGATTACCATTATTATTTTTATCCATCCACTGAGTTGAAACCAAAGTCAAGTATATCAATTAAAGACAGTTTAGATAGATGGATAGATCCAGTTATAAAAATAAAAAACATCAAATTAATAACCTGAATGTCACTTGCAGGGGCCTCCAGGACTCACCGTCCCCCCAAGAGGACAAGCTCCCCTCTGCCTGCGGCCTCAGACACCGCTCACCCTCCCCTGTCAGAGCACTTCCCTGTTCCTCGCCATTCAGCGTCGTTCCGGCGTCTTCTCCCGCTTCTCCATCTGCCCCTACAACTCCTCCCTCTCCTAGGGCGGAGTCCTCCTCTCCCTTCTGGAGGTCTTCGTCCATGCGAGCAGGTCCTCCTTCCCCTCTGCGTTCCTCCCCCGTGGCCTCTTCCTCCACTTTTACCCGATCCCTCGCCGCCTCATGTATCAGCCAGTCCATCAGCCAGAGCATGGCAAAGAACAGTGCCCCACCCACCAACCGAAGCCCCGCCTCCACGTCTCACCCTCGCCGGCGATCCCCCTCTCCAAAACCTCTTTCTGGTCAGCAGGTCTCTGGCTCCCCCGCCTACGCCCAGCTGGGGTGCTCCAAAGACGGGCACCACTTCCCTCGAGGTCGCCTGTCCTCCCCCTGGTCCTCCTGTCCTCCCTCGTCTCTTTGTCCTTCCCCTCGTTCCTCTTTCCTTCACTCCAAGACTGACTCCAATGCAAACAGCAACAACAACAACAACAATAGCAGGACCGTCGCTACGACGATCCCGCCGGGCATCGACCCCGTCTGGTCCGGGTCACACAACCGCGTGGCTCGGCCTTTCTCCGCCTCCGAGCCCAGCTCGCGGGTTCAATCCCCGTCGCCTCCATCTCCCATCCCGACGTCTTTCAACCACTTCTGCTCGCCGCCTCCCCAACTGAGCTGCGCCTCCCTCGTGGCGAGCAAGCCCCCCCATCCGCGAGGGAGTGTGCGGGCCGGCGGCTTGAGCCCTCGCAACCCACTGGGCCTCACGCTGGAGTTACCCCGGTCGACGCCCGGTCTTGGCCCCCGGGTCCTGTCGCCTCCTCCAATCGGCGTGCCGCCGAACATGTGGACCAGTGACGTTGCGGCACCTCAACCCAGGAACGCCTCCTTTCCCTCTTCTTCTTTGGTCCCGCCACGTAGCCCCAAGGCCTTCCCCATGGACCCTCCTCAACCCCTCCGGCGGTGTCACTCATCCAACATGGCTGACCGACTGCCGCAGCGCTCCGGAATCGGTGGCGTCCTTGAGTCCTGGCCCACCAGCAGCGGGTGGTCCTCTTGTGGCAGCTCCCCTTCCCACCTAATTCCCCAGGCCAGGGTTCAAACCCCGCTCTCCCCCGGCGGCCTCGGCGGGCAGAACTTCACCGTGCCTTGCCCGGATGTAAGAGAGCTCTCCATCAAATACAGGGGGGGCGATGGCCTCCGTGCCACCTCCTACTCCCCCCTCACCTCCCTTCCCCCTATCTCCCCTCTTCTCCCTAGGTGGGGGGACCCCGAGCTGCGGGAGGGGGACTGTCGCAGCCAGCTGATCTGTGCCTACGTCGGCCACACCTCCTCCTCACCCCTGCTCCTCTCCGCCTCCCCTCCGGCTTCTCCTGACCAGCACCACCTCTACCGATCAATGACACCTACCTCCTCCCCCACCCCTTCGCCCTTGCGCGCATCGCCCCCCCCCTTCATTCTTTCCCCGCCAACCAAACAGGAGAGCCAGAAGACCAGCTACGCCACCACGGTCAACCTCCAGATTGCCAGGAGTGGCCGGATAACTTCCTTCAGCACTGCCCAAGTCAGCCTGACCCAAACTCTGCAGGGCGGAGCTGCAGCAAAGGGGGCGGGACCTGGACCGGCGCCGGGCCCGGCCAGTCCACCAGGAGAGTAAGCATCAATGGACTCTCACACATCCCTCCGACTCTTTCTCAGAAATGTAACAGGATGTGAAAGAAATGGAGGAGCTTTTAGAAAGAAGAAGCGGGAAAAGCTGAGTAACTGCTGGTCTCAAGGAAACTGGCCCTTTAAGAGATCAATGGACCGGCCCTTTAAGAGGTGGACCAGAGTTCATCTGGAGCAAGTTCCAGAGGTAGAGGACTTCTACAAATAGTATATAGCAGCGGTTTCCAAACTTTTTAGGCCATGCACCCCCTCCTACATCTAAACCTTGTTCATGCACCCCCAAACCACCCCAAATAAAAAAAGGAAAGAAAAGAAACAGAGCATATTTATAGCTGCAATAAAATTGGACCAATGAAAGAACAGTTTGCTCATGCGTGGTATTGTTATCTAATATTTAGATGGTCGTTGGTTTGTTTATTTAGGGATACATAAAAAGCAGAGACTTTATTGCCCCGTGTATCGCGGACACATTTGTCCCACATTTTCCTCAAAAACTTTGTTCCCCTCGACCGGCAAACCGACGTTTGTGGAGATCCCCTCAATGGATCAGAGGCCATCCGCGCGTCCTTATAGTCCGCCAATGACGGGTTGGAGAAGTGGTCATACGGATTTCTTCCGACAAAAGCTCTTCAATCTGATTACATTACATGTCATTTAGCAGACGCTTTTATCCAAAGCGACTTACATTACATTTTTAACCCATGGCTTTTTACATTTTTGCCCCCGGGGAGCAATTAGGGGTCAGGTGTCTTGCTCAGGGACACTTCGACATTGGAGCAGCCGGGACTTTAACCACCAACCTTGTGGTTCCCAGCGCACCCTCTCTACCCCTACGCCACGACAACCCTGATTAATTCTCTCGCAAACATTCTTTGTTTGATCAATGGCGGTATCGGGCTGTGAAACCAGAAATGTGAGACTCTGTAAAGGACGTAGTTAGCAGACCAATCACAGCCTTGCGGGCTGCGTGAGGCTTGCGTAGCTTTTGACGCAAGTCTAGAAAAATGGATCGACGCTTGTCCCTGCGTTTCTCTGAAAACGCAGAACCATAAACTAGGCTTAAGAGACTATTAACTGTCCGTTTCTTTCCGTCCATCTCATTCTCTCATAACTGATTGTTTCAGATGTTGCCCTGATAGTTTCCCGACTTCAGCCAGTTTAGCATATTTGTATGAATGTTGCTGAATGAATGAAGCTGTTAGCTGATGTTAGCTGCACAAACAAGGCTAACATTAGCTAGTGTATGTAAAAAGGAGCTCAAGTGCATTTATTTGTTAAATTGTAGATTTTTTTTCATCATTCATGTTGTTATTTTGTGTAAAAAAACAACTTTAAAATATATATATATTTAGTATTAATTATTAGAGACCACCATTACATTTTTGTTCTCGCGCACCCAGGGGTGCCCACACCACACTCCTTGGTATGTGGATGTATATATTGTTACGTCCTGTTGCTACTGGTAAGCAGGGCATAAACATAAAACCAGATGTAGCTGGTATTTTAAAGGATATTTATTTTGAGAAATCAGGCAACGTAACAACCAAGCTTACAAATGAGGAAAAAGGGGCTAATGGGTGCAGGGGAAAGCAAAAACAGAATATAACGGAAAAAAAGGAAGACTAGTGCCACTATAAGAAAAGAAAAGGTTAAACCTCGCTAACTTAAATACTTTGTAAACAAAATGTACACACAGCGCCCCTAAACCTAATGTGTCTAGACAACAAACTCTGTGAAATGCAAAAAGTGGTATCAGTATCCAACTCAACCCTTTGCCCGCTTCCTCGCGCTCTCAAACAATCTGGTCTGCAGTCGCCCTCAGCTGAAACCAGTCAGGCCATTTGAGCTGGTGGGAACTGCAACGGCCATCCTCCGATCGGCCGGGACGTCTGGGCGGGTCTTCTCTCGTCCATCCAATCCTCGGCATGGGATGTCACAGCATGCTTCGCATACCCTTAATTAACCCACATGAGGTTGCCGACGGCAGCCTAACAATATATATATATATATATACATACATACAAATTTACTTATATACATACACACACTTGTATATACACATATAGAAGTATGAAGTGTTCGAGATGCGGGACTTTTTGACCTCCCTCTTTTATTCTTGAGGTTTGAGTTTTTCTCTAAAAAGCTGTTCAAAAATGTTCATTCAGCAATGTCCAAAAAATAAAGGCACGTGGTGCAAAAATCCAACAGAAGTCAGATTTTTATTTCACATTTACTCCAAAATAAAAGATTATTGCTTCATTCTGAAAAACAAAAATGTGTATTTCAGGGACCGATGAAATAAACATAAATAAAGCTGAAATATGTTGCTCTGCTGTTGCCAAGTTGATGTGTTTCACATCCCAACAACAGCTGTATTGTTTTATTATTCTAAAACTAAACCTGAGTTTATGGTCGCAGCCTCTAGTCGGTAAATATTATTCTGAGAGGAGACGTTTGTTAGAAACATATTGATACATTTCCTCACAGCCTTCACAGTCGACTGGGGCCGAACCAAACAGTCTCTGACAGAAGGCGATTTGGCCTAGTCGGGACTTCCTGCTCCCGTTGCCTAGCAACAGGATGCGCTTCACTGTAAAGGCCTTTACACCTGAAGAAAATGATAAAATACAGATAGAGATGGTGATCTCCTTATTTCATTTAATTTAGGAAGATATGCTCTACATCAGGGGTGCCCACACTTTTCTGGCTCGCAAGCTACTTTTCAACTAACCAGGTCATGGCGATCGGTGACGCGCGCCTACAGCGCATAACGAGTCGGTATGAAGAAAACAAGGAGCCTCTCATCTGTCAGAAGGAGGAAACCGCCACAAGCATCCCGCACATTCTTGGTTATTACCTCACTGGAGTCGGCCTTGGTCACTTTGGAATGAAATTAAATGCGTCCGTTAGTAAGCAAGAATCGACCGGTCGATCGCGATCGATGTATTGAGATCGACCGGTCGATCGCGATCGATGTATTGAGATCGACCGGTCGATCGCGATCGATGTATTGAGATCGACCGGTCGATCGCGATCGATGTATTGAGATCGACTCGTCGATCGCGATCGATGTATTCAGCACCCCTGATGTAGAGCACGATATACATTTCAGGCTGAAAGAACAATTTCCGCTAGTTTTAAATTCAAATCGGTTAAGCTGTGAACTTTTAGCTGAAGGTAATATTGCAATCTTAAGGCAGAGGAAATCAATCAATACAGTCAATAAAAACAGCAAACACACACACGAGTGTATACTGAAACATGGTTGTGAGACTAAAGCAGGACACCTGGTCGGCTTTGAGCTGAAATTGTAATTCGCTTGGACTGATAATTCTGAAGATTTTCTAGATTTCAAAAACATTACGAGAGAATGTGCTTTCATCAGTTTTAAAAGCAGTGTAAAGCAGTAGATTGTGTTAGCATATGAAAAATATCCTGCAGATGTACAGTTTTTGCAGTTTGTGGAGTATGAATGACGAAAGTGTTTGTGGATTTTGTCTGAAAGCAATGAAAAATTATTTAAAGTTAGGTCTGTATACACTCGCTGAATGTGTGAAGAGTTTTGAAAATGTGGTTTGAGTATTGAACAATGCTTGTTAGCAATTGAAAAAACATATGAAATAAATAATCAATAACATCTGAATGCGAACACAACATTTAAATAACATAAAAACAAACCTAATTTAAATGTGTAAATTTTTCAGAATGATAAATGACAAAAAGAATGATAAAAATGCAACTAAGCAACAAAACAAACAAACAAGGAATTGAAGTGGAAAGGAAGAACTTGCTGTGACACCTTGGTCCTACATCCACAGTGGTGCCTTTTTTTACATAAAACTGCTGCTTGCGGGCCTCGGCTTCTGCAAATGCGGCCACTATGACGTCTTCCATATCTAAGGACCTCCGAACATCTCCTTCTATTGAAATCAGTGGCAGTCCTCTCCTGGCACATGGTTCACCTCAAGTAGGGTTTGATCAACTTCGAAGCAGAAAAGCTCCTCTAGACATCTTCCAGTTTTAAGAATCCGTCATTCAGGCTTCTAAGGGCTGTGTCTACTAAAGGGAGAAGGAACTCCCTTCTGAAGGACTCTCGTGGACTGGACGGGGTTTCTGCTGCTCCCTCATGCTGTTGCCTTTTCTCTCGGAGCTCCATTTCAATTTCCAGTTCTTCTGCAAGTTCTACTACTATCAGCTTGACATGAAGCAAGCCCGCTGTCCCTGTTTTCCAGCTACTGCCTCGCTCACCGTGTGTCTGTGGTTTCCAGAGAAACATCTGGACTTTGGACAGCTTGCTCACAAGGGGAACCTGGAACAAGCCCAGAGAGATGTGTCCACGCTGGTCTGTGGGACCGCACATCGATGCCGGCTAGTGAGGGGCCCCGATAGGGAGATTCCCCACGTGTCATCGCGGTGTCCCGGAGAGCTTAAGTCTGGGCTACAAAGCCACATTTACCATTTGAACTTGTAAAGCAAACGGCAAAATATGTTCACCCTGTCATGGACAAATTCAAAGCAGAGTAAATACATTGTAAATACATAGTGATTCTTTGTCAATATATTTTAGTTAATGGGAAAAGTATTTGGATAATAATTAAATTATGGCAAACTATTTGTTTCTCTATAAAATCTGCGATAGTTGCACTTTCTTTTCTAAATAAAATCTAACAGCAAAGATATCTGGTCAAACTTTCAAGCTAAACGGTTTGGTCCGCATTTGTTTATAAAGGAATCACACAAAAGGTTTTGCTAACTTGTGAAAATAATTTGTTTATTTTCATAAAACATGAAAATGGAGTGGACAATAACATGACGGGGTGGACACGTTGTGAAATGTCTTTGAATGACCTCATAAATGCAATAAATCTAAAGGAATTTATGTCACAGGTCCTTTTCCCACGTAGGGGGAAATTACCAGTTGAACAGACTGGTCTTCCCAAAATGAGCCATTAATGTGGATAATGCAGTGGTAAACTTTGTACATCAACAGAACTGAGACCAGACAGCAAGCATTCCACCCTGATTCCACATCTCATGATCCACTGAGATGTGGAAAAGATCTCATGTGAGGCCTCCACCAAAACCTCCCTAGATTTGTTCAGTTTCACTCAAACTGTTCACACGGGGAAGTTGGGCAGGCGGAATGGGGCCGCCCAGTCACGGCCAAAGTGACGAATGCGGCTGACGAATGAGTCTTAACGAGGATGCAGCCGACAACATTAGACACATTGGGCCTTTAATCAGTGCAGGAAGTTTAGATTCCTGTTTCACTGTGTAGTTTCATGATAAAAGCTTCCGTGAACGAACCCTGTGATCAAATCACATCGCAGACGTCTTGTGGGACATTTCTACGGCTTTGACTTGCATCGCTGCTTGTGGGAACAAAACATTACCACGGCAACAGGGACAAGAGTCCCACGCACCGTCAAAACCAGCACACGCACGAAAAAATGGGGGCTGCACGGCCATGAAGACCGGATCCCATGTGTTGCCAGTGGTGCTGATGGCGTTCCACTCCCCTGAGGACCCTCTGCCACGCCCACCTGCAGGCACGCCAGTCACACACACACACACACACACACCTTCAGCAGGGGGAATAATAAACAATGAGATATAGTCTCCCGGTTGACCTCCTGTGACCTCATCGCCGTCACCTTGATGATGTCACTGGAGACATAGTTTTGGTTTTGGTTTGACTAGACTTTAAACTGACTCTTCTTCTACAAGAAGCGCTGTACCTGTTCAGGTAAGAAGGGTTCTACTCGGGTTAGAAGGGTTCTACCCAGGTTAGGAGGGTTCTACTCGGGTTAGTAGGGTTCTACCCAGGTTAGAAGGGTTCTACTCGGGTTAGAAGGGTTCTACCCAGGTTAGAAGGGTTCTACTCAGGTTAGAAGGGTTCTACTCGGGTTAGAAGTGTTCTACTCAGGTTAGAAGGGTTCTACTCGGGTTAGAAGGGTTCTACCCAGGTTAGAAGGGTTCTACTCGGGTTAGAAGGGTTCTACCCAGGTTAGAAGGGTTCTACTCAGGTTAGAAGGGTTCTACCCAGGTTAGAAGGGTTCTACTCAGGTTAGAAGGGTTCTACCCAGGTTAGAAGGGTTCTACTCGGGTTAGAAGGGTTCTACCCAGGTTAGAAGGGTTCTACTCAGGTTAGAAGGGTTCTACTCGGGTTAGAAGGGTTCTACTCGGGTTAGGGTTCCATCTCCTTTTACACAGTCCAGGTGCTCTTCAGAGTTTTTTTTATTGTCATTGTTGTTATACAAGGAAATGTTGTTTTGTTAGTCCTAAGCCATCAAGTAGCAGCGAACAACATGAACAAATAAGGGGGGGCGAGGGGGGCGGAGGGGGCGGATGGGGGTGGAGGGTGCGGAGGGGAGCGAGGGGTGCGAGGGGGCCGGAGGGGGGCGGAGGGGAGCGAGGGGGGCGAGGGGGCGGGGGCGGGGAGGGGTTCTGGCTGCTTGTGACACATACCACTGCATCACAGAGGTATGTGTCTATGCATGTTTATAACAGACATTGTGTCCATATATTGTCTTTACAGCGAATGTCTCGCTTTATACAAATATATACAGCAGGAAGCTCAAAGAAGACTAAATAGAGTGGATGGAAGGAGGAGGAGAGAAGGAGGAGGAGGAGGAGGACTAATGGGAGGAGTGAGAAAGTGAAAACTAGAAGGCATGAGAGAGGAGAATCAGAAGGGAGAAAACAACTGAAACCAGAAACTCTTCTTCTTCCTTCTCTGTACGGCTTTAATTTTTCCTTTTTTGGCCCGGTCCAGATGTGGAGCATCTGGAGGATTGACTGAAGGAGGTGTAGCTCTCTGCCATCAGATCGCTGGTTGCTCGAGGGCTCCTCAGCAGCGCTGGAGGCTGAAGAGGAGTTTTTTGGTTCTTCGTTGGTGTCAAAGTGAGCTATCGCAGGATTTCAAGACTTCTGCCGGTTTGCTCAGAGGACTCGTGGACCTGGACCTGGACCCTGAGGACCCAGCGGGGGGATCGATGTGACCATGGTGGGGCCATGCTGGGAGGGAGGTCCGCTCTGTCGAGTGTGTTTCTGTGTTTTGTGTGTCTCCTTGGTCCGACGCCACCGGCAGCCGGGATCTGCACCACGGACCTACCGAAGCAGGTCAAGTCCATGATCAAGATTGCCCCACGACTGGTACGAGTCTCCTTCCTCTCACCAAAGAGTAACATCTCATCTTAAAAACACACACAGGCAAATCTTCCCATCAGGTGATTTGTAGCTGAGTGGCGCATTAACAAAAACGTTTACATACATGTAGACGGTGCAGTGGTGGTCTTTGCCACCCAGCAGCCTTTGTGGCGTCTGGGTGGGTTCTCTCCGGGTACTCCGGCTTCTTCCCGCAGTCTAAAGACATGCTCTGTGTTCATTGGTGAAGGTGTGCAGGTGTCTGGGTGGGTGTGTGTCTCTGTGTCAGCTCTGTGGTTGACTGGCAACCAATCCAGTGTTCCCCGTCTCCCGCCCCATCTTGCTGGGATTGATGCAGCGCCCTCGGTCCTGGGGAAGGATAAGCGGCTTCGAAGATAGATGGATGGACAGATAATACAATAAAGTGAAATAAAATGCAGGAATTAAAAGACAATTAAAAACAGCAAATAAAATTATAAGAAGGCAAAGCTGAACATAAAAGATTTCAGTCTTGTTTTAAACGTGGTCAGAGTTGGGGCAACTCTTAAATCTTCAGGAAGTTTATTCCAGCTGTTTGTTGCGTAGTTATTAAATGATGCTTTCCCATGATTTGTATTTACTTGTATTGGGTAGAAGAACAGAACTACTTAAAAGAATAACAATCTCTAACCTTTTATCTTCCTCAGAACCATTTGGGCTGCAGACTTTACACGCAGACTGCAACAGACTTCCAGGTATATTTGTACACAAACACAGCATTGAAGACAACTCATTAATAAAGACAATATTAATTATTTTAGACATTTGTAGATATTCTATATACTATAAATGTATGTAATTTACAACAAATCGCAATTATATGACACTAATTCACGAGAGCAGATCAATTTGTTTATTAGTTATAGTTGTATTTTTATTTATTGATTAATGCTTTGTAGTATGTAAGCTTTATGAACTTTGACCTGATGCAGCATTTACATTAACAAATAACTCAATATTAAACAACCATTAACCAGTCAGCTATTTAAGAAGGAAGTTAATTTCATTCAAAATATAAGCTTTTATGATATTTGTTTGCTTGAGGTTATTTCAAAATAAATAGGTTATTACACCACACATGAGTTATTACAACATGCATGAGTTATTACAACTTTACATGCGGTTATTTAAAAATAAATGGGTTATTTAAACATACATGAGTTATTACAACACAAACAAGGTTATTACAACACACCTGAGGTTGTTATTAAATAGATCGGGTTATTACTACATAGATGAGGTTATTACAACATGCATGATGTTATTTCAAAATAAATGGGTTGTTACAACATACATGAGGTTATTTATCATTACAACAGCATGTTATTACAACATACATGATGTTATTACTACATAGATGAGGTTATTACAACATGCATGATGTTATTACTACATAGATGAGGTTATTACAACATAGATGAGGTTATTACCTCATAGATGAGGTTATTACAACATACATGATGTTATTACTACATAGATAAGGTTATTACAACATAGATGAGGTTATTACCTCATAGATGAGGTTATTACAACATACATGATGTTATTACTACATAGATGAGGTTATTACAACATAGATGAGGTTATTACCTCATAGATGAGGTTATTACAATATACATGATGTTATTACAACATACATGATGTTATTACTACATAGATGAGGTTATTACAACATAGATGAGGTTATTACAACATACATGAGGTTATTACAACATAGATGATGTTATTACAACATAGATGAGGTTATTACAACATACATGATGTTATTACTACATAGATGAGGTTATTACAACATACATGATGTTAGATGAGGTTATTACCTACATAGATGAGGTTATTACATAGATGAGGTTATTACAATATACATGATGATTGTTATTACTACATAGATGAGGTTATTACAACATAGATGAGGTTATTACATACATAGATGAGGTTATTACCTCATAGATGAGGTTATTACAACATACATGATGTTATTACTACATAGATGAGGTTATTACAACATAGATGAGGTTATTACCTCATAGATGAGGTTATTACAACATGCATGATGTTATTACTACATAGATGAGGTTATTACAACATACATGATGTTATTACTACATAGATGAGGTTATTACCTCATAGATGAGGTTATTACAACATACATGATGTTATTACTACATAGATGAGGTTATTACAACATAGGGTTATTACATAGATGATGTTATTACAACATGCATGAGGTTATTACAACATACATGATGTTATTACTACATAGATGAGGTTATTGCTACATATATGAGGTTACTACAACATACATGAGTTATTACAACAAGCATAAGGTTATTACAATATAAATTAGTTGTTATAAGCATGCATTGGGTTATTGCAACATACATGAGTTATTACAACACGCATGTGTTGAAATGTCGTACACGTAGTTGAGTTATCATGTAACTATTGTAAAGTCAGTTTGTTCAAGGCATCACTATCACCTGTCTCTGTCTCTCTCCCCCTTGTCCACACTTGACCCTTTAAAGATATATTATTATCCTATATTTTACTGCACATGTTTATTGTGGATCAATAAACTGTTTTGATTTGTCCCTCCAGCAGAATTGCATCGTCTCCACCCTCAAGTGTTTCTCTGCAGAGATGGATGTCCTTATAAATGAGTGGAAGCTTGCAAAGACCCACAATGTGAAAATCCCCCAGAAAAAGACATTGGTCAGCGGACTCAAAAGACTAGCAGACAGGTTCAGCCTGGTAAAGAATACGGTAGGAGATGTATAAATATTTAAATTGTATTTATTTTTGTCATATTTTAAGAAATATGCTGACTGCACATTTAATAAGATGTTACCGGACAACTTATGTGACCGATGAGATTCATTAACTTGTGTTCTGACATAACATGGCATGATAGCAGCACACCAAGAGGAAAAAGGGAAGGGCCTCCACCAGAGGGTTGAACCTGTGGGACGCCACAGAAAAACAAACTGAAATCTCTGTGAATGCTTAGAAAATATAAGGCAACTTCTCTAAAACTGTTGTTTTCGGCAGCTCCAAGCAAACAAAAGGAAGAAGTTGTGGGGGCAGTTTTTATTTGGCATTTGGTGCTTTACAGAGGATGAAATGAACTGGAAAATCTTCCTCTTTTTTTCTGGTAAAAAAGAGGAATATGTTGACTGTTGTCCAAATGGACAAAAATCAGAGTACTGCGTGGATTTGAAGTAAACACGCTGATTACATTATTGAGAGACGTTTTATAGAAAAAACGTGTTTCTCAATCTGCAATGCAAAATGTCTTATACAGTATATCCATTTATTAGCAATAAATAACATGAAAATAGCAAATGACGCCATCTGATTGAACGGGCAACCTCCAGTGGCCGCAGCAGTTACATTCTGGTCCATAAATATTTGGACATTGACACATTTTTCAATATCTTGACTCCACAACAATGGAGTTGAAATGAGAATCAGGTGAACGGTGTAGGAATTACATCAAATTCAAATGTGGCCACTCTCTTTTTAAGGGAGCAAAAGTAATTTCACAATTGGCTGCTCAGCTGTTCCAAGGTCCGTCCATCGCCGTCGTCCGGTGTGTGTAAATTTCCTCGTTATTGCGTTTGCAAAGAGTAGATAAAGGGTCTAGAGTTCATTTCAGGTGTGGCATTTGTGTTTGGACTCTGTTGCGATAAAGTCCAAAGAGCCGTCACTATCAGTGGAGCAAACCATCGTTAGGCTGAACAATCGCAACAAAACCATCAGAGAGATGCAAACACATCAGGTGTGGCCAAATCAACTGTTTGGGACATTCTTAAGAAGAAAGAAGGCCCCGGAAGACCACGGAGGAATCATTCCCTGGTGAAGAACAACTCCTTCACAACAGTTGGCCAGATGAAGAACGCTCTCCGGGAGGTAGGAGGTGTATCTGTGTCAAAGTCGACAATCGAGAGAAGACTTCGCCAGAGTAAATACAGAGACTTCACCACAAGATGGAAACCGTCGGTGAGCCTCAAAAACAGGAAGACCAGATTAGAGTTTACCAAAAAACCTCTAAAAGAGCCCGTATGGTTCTGGAAGAACATCCTATGGACAGATGAGACAAAGATAAACCAGAATGATGGGAAGAGGAGAGTATGGAGAAGGAAAGGAACTGCTCATGATCCAAAGCACACCACCTCTTCAGTGAAGCACGGTGGAGGTACTGTTGTGGCGGCCAATGGAACTGGTTCCCTTGTGTTTATTGATGATGTGACTGCTGACAAAAGCAGCAGGAGGAATTCTGAAGTGTTTTTCGGGCAATATTATCTGCTAAAATTCAGCCAAATGCTTCAGAACTCACTGGACGGTGCTTCACAGTGCAGATGGACAATGACCCGAGGCGTACTGCGAAAGCAACCAAGGCAAAGAAGTGGGATGTTCTGCAAGTCAATCAGCTGACCTGAATCCGATTGATTGATCCATGCATTTCACTTGCTTCACCAGGGACAAAACCCAGCGTCTGGTGATGTCTATGGAATCCAGACTTCAGGATGTCATTAAAAGTGACAATTACATTTATGATTATATTCATTTGTCCACTTACTTTTGGTCCTTTAAAAACAGGTTGGCCACTTATACATTTGTTGTAGTTCCTACACTGTTCACCTGATTTGGTGCACTCAGAATTTATTTTATTTTGAATCTGTGTCCACATCTGAGGTGTACAAAGCCTTGTCCATCTTGGATGTTAAAAAGCAGCTGGTCCTGATCAATTGGACCCCATCTTCTTGAAGTTGGCTGCAAATCATATAGCTGATCCCTTGACTCACGTTTTCAATCTCAGTCTAAGCACTAATATACTTCCAAAACATTGGAAATCCGCTTTTGTCCTTCCCCTGTTAAAAGGGGGTGACCCATCTGATGTAAATAACTACAGGCCTATTTCAAAGTTATGCATTGTTGCAAAAATATTGGAAAAAATAATTAGCGAACAATTGAAAGATTTCTTAGATACTAATAGTATCCTAAATAATTTCCATTTTGGCTTTAGGAAGCAACACAGTACAGTCACCGCCGCCCTGAACGTTTTAAATGATATATTTGAAGCACTTGATCTTAAAAAAGTATGTGTTGCCCTTTTTATCGATCTCTCTAAAGCTTTTGACACGGTTGATCACAAGATATTGATCAGTATCTGGAAGAAAATCGGCATTTCTAACCAGTCATCCACCTGGTTTTCTGATTATCTGTCCAACAGGACTCAGTCAGTCCAGTTAGCCAACGCCACATCATCCTCACGTGTGATCACTAAAGGTGTGCCTCAGGGTTCGGTCCTAGGACCTATTTTATTTTCTATTTATATAAATGATCTTTGTGTGAATGTGTCAAATGCTGCCTGTCATTTTTATGCTGACGACACTGTTATTTATTGTTGTGCGTCCACGGTTGTGCTTGCATTTGACCGCCTACAAAACCTCAAATTGGTTTTAAATGCCAACAAATCAAAAATGACGGTGTTTTCAAAAGCTCCTTACTCAAATGAAAATGTATCTTGTGTAAAAACTGCCCAAGGTAACCCAATCGAGATTGTCACCAATTATAAATACTTAGGTGTTCTTTTAGATAGGGAGCTCTCTTTTAAATCACATGTTGAAAACCTGGTAAAAAAAACTAAGACTAAGGCTTGGCTTCTTTTACGGAAATCGCTTGTGTTTCTCTTTGAGGCGCGTAAACTGCTTGTCTTTTTTTACCTTGAGTTGACTATGCAGATGTGCTGTGCATATGTGCTTCGTCCAAAAGCCTAGCAGCTCTGGACCCTGTATATCTTCACTCACACATCACTGTCAGCTTTATGTCACTGTCAGCTGGGTGGCCATCTCTGGGCACTCTGAGAGAAACTCACTGGTGGTCCTTGATCTACGAGGCTCTCCTCGGTATGGTCCCCGTCTCATCTATGTTCACTCCTCCGTGGAGCAGAAAACCGGTACGCTTTAAGGTCCAGCGACATTTACTGCTTGTACATTCCACGAGTGCGGACTGAATCGGGGGAAAAAGCCTTCAGTTTTGCCGCCCCATCAACATGGAACAATCTCCAGGCTGAACTGAAATTGCCTCAACTTGTATGTTTTAATGTTTTCCGACGTCTCCAAATGGACAGACAACAAAAATCTATTGAACGGTGCCTCTGCTTTTGACCATTTTTTCTTTGTATTTCAGTTTTTAACTTAATTTGTATTGTGGTTTTACTCATGTCATGTATATGTATTTTATGGCTGCTGTCTTCTTGGCCAGGTCGCCCCTGAAAATGAGATCTCAAACTCAATGGGACTTTTACCTGGTTAAATAAAGGTTAAATAAAAATAAAATAAATTCGGAGCTAAATACCCTCAAATTATTTTTTCATTTCAACTCCACTGTTGTGGTATACAGAGCCAAAATAATGAACAATTTATGGACCTGACTGAATGCGGCGCAAGTCTGGTGACGTAGTAAAAACCCCTGAATGGTGAACAAACACAGGACTTTCCTGCAGGAGGCCGCGGTCTGTGTCAAATATTACCATCAAAAACTACCGTCTCCTTCTAAACGTGACCAAGACACTTTGTTGACGTAAGAGCAGTTTTTTCGTCACCCTTATCGAACATGTTCCACCGAGGTGTTGACGGGAATCTCTGCGTGTTTATGAGAACCAGATGTTGGGAGAGAACGGAGGCCTGATATGAAGAGGCTGACTCGAGAGTATTCGACTGAGAACTACACAAAGTAAAACGTCCTCATTCCTGCTGCAGCAAAAGCTCTTTAACTTTGGACCACCGTCCCCACATTGATGCCACGACAAGCAAAAGCAGCTACAGCCAACTTGGCTTAGACGGGGAGCCAGAGAACGGGTTTTGCCACCAGTTGAGGAGCACTACTTTAGGCCGTGCTTTTGTCATCTGTTTACCGTTAATACCTGTTGATGGGTGACGATGATACATGTTCATGTGGTTTGTTGTTCCCCTCCACAGACCACGTCAGAGTGCCGTCAGTGTGAACGGCTCCAGCAGAAAGACGCAGAAGAGTTCCTCAGAGAGCTTGAAGGGACTCTTGAGAAGATCAACAGCGCCCCATGTCCCCCAGAGGACAGCAGCTGAAGCCTCCTGACCTTTGACCTCCGGAGTCTGGAGTTTATTGACTCCTTTGAGTCCTCCCCTCAGCCAGACACTTTTACTTTTGGCTTCTAAGCCACTAGATGCAAAGATGAGTTATTGATAACTGATGCCAGCAGTGACGTTTCCCTCACTATTTGCCGTTCGATTTTTTGACACAATCTTAACATAAATGAAAGAATATTAGCGATATCTGACATTTACGTTAAATCATATGTCAAATGTCTGAAAGCTAAATCTACCCAGAGATGAGATCTTATGTTTTTTACGTGGGGAAATACAATAAAGGTGTGAAATATGTGTAAAGGTTTCCTGCTCACGTTCCTTTGTTCAGGGGTGTCTTCTGAGGACAACACCAACCTCAACGATGTGGGTTAAAGCTCCTCTCGCACCAAGAAGCTCGGTCAGATCTTCATTTGTCCCTTTTCAGCTGAATTGAGTCACTGGACGTCTGTCTGTACTGATGGCTTGTGTATTTTTAATTATCCTCCGATATGTTAGTTAGTAATAAATACTTAAACACGAGTTTAAGATAGTTTTGATTCCTCACAAGGACATAATCTACAAATTTCCACCACAAAACACACAAATGGTAAACCTGCATTATAGTTAATAACCAGTCAAAGTTACATAAATTAATATTACTTCAATTATCAGTGTCATACATTTGGGACTCAAGTAACATCTGCAGGCAGCAGCTTGTGTTATTGATTGATCTCATTTTATTCCAGTTACTATGTTAATATTTTAGCTCCTAAAATGTCAGAGATTAAGGAAAACTACACAGCAACGTCTTCAAATGAGTCATTTCATGCTAAATACTCTTTGTGGTACAAACAAAGAAACCGACTTCATCAATGAACAATGAATAAGACTCATTTCCTGACCGATCTTAAACAATCCCAAAAAAATCCAGCGGCTATTAAAGAACTGATTAATAACAACAAACTGTTCCGGCATCAGTGTTTTAAATTCACGCGCACGCGCGGTGCTTGCGTCAGCGGCGGCTCTGCGCGTGCTCAGTGCGCCTCGCGGGCTCACGCTTCCCCGCTCGGGGGCGCGCGCGCCTCCGTCAGCTCTCGGGCTTGTCCTTGTTGGGGCCCATGAAGTCCACCCCGTCGATCGGGATGTCCTTCTCCTGGATGGCCTTCTGCACGCACCGCTGGTACTTCCGGAAGGTGTCGCCGCACGGGTCGCCGCTCCGGTCGCCCTTCAGGAACTTCTCCGCGAACCAGCGGTTGAAGCATTGGTCGTAGTCCCGCTTGAGGTCGGTGCAGGCCTCCCCGACGCTGTTCATCGTCGGCGGCTCGAGTCCCGCGGCCGGCGGGAGGGAAGCGTATCTGGGACGGGGAAGAAGGCAGCCGCAGAAGGGGCGAGCGGCGCTGCGTGACCCTCCTTGAGCGGAGGGGCGTGATTGGCTGGGCTGCAACGGAATGACGTCACGACGTAACAGAGATGTTAAGCTGTGGAGGAGGAGTCACTTTTTGGACATCGTTTTTGTTTGCTGCTAAAACAAGAAAGACTGTAAACATGCAATATTTGCAATGTTGGAAAATAAAGTACATTTATCGTTGGACTCTACTTCAGATATCTCTCCCTTTACTGCTTGTGTTTACTTTCACTCTAGGAAATATGACTTTCTACCTTTCTCTTTAAAAACGTTCAGTTAACAAATGAAATTACACTTAAGATTACACTTTATTGATCCCGGGGAGATTCCCAAACCATGCAGGAAATATTTCAAATTAGCGCCTCTTTACAAGCGCAGATTAATATATACAATAATTAGACACCTTCTGTACAGGTATGCTTGTAGTATCATAAATATATTTTGATGATTATACTCTGTAATGTACTTGGAGTACCTTTACTTGTTAGAGTATTGTCAACACTCCGTGGGTCTTTTAGGTCGTGTATCCTTTACTGATCTTTAATTCTGTAAAATGCTGTCAGAGTGAGACATCTTTCTCTTTTGATCCAAAGACATCCCCCAAAACCCGCGAGAGATCGCGCAGCTTACGGAAATCTCGCGGTTCTCCAAGAAGCCGCGAGGAGCATCGGACTTATCGAAATAAGCCGGTATTTACTTTTGTTGGGCAACTAAGAAAAAATAAATCAGAACCGGGATCTAAAACGGGTAAGTCGTATCCGTGGAGCTCCTCGGCTGATATTTGATCCTCAATGTGTTAGAGATTCAAAGCATGCTAACTACATTAGCATGCTTTGCTAGGCCCCTCTGATTGTTGTGACTGGATGCTCCCGGGCTGCTAGCTTACCCGTTAGCCGCTCGGCCATGTTTGCGTTTCGTTTAATTCAAACTTTTATGTTGTTTATTCACGCCGCTAGCCGTCCACCTCGTAGCTCCACGATGTCTGACAGCGAGGACAGTGACTTCTCCGACAACCAGAGCGGGGGCAGCAGCGACGGAGAGGCCGAGGAGGTGAATGAGGTATGCTAACCGCTAAGCTAAGTGATGCTACCCGAACGAAGGGGTCTCTGGGGGTTAACGTTGTGATTTAATGTGGCACAAAGTGGAACAAGCTGCCAAAAGATGACCTCCAGGGCGGGAGGACATGCTGCACGTAGATATCACACAGTGTACTTCAGCTCGTTTAGGTGAAGTACACATTTATAGTACTTTTACTTTTACTCCATCTTATGTATCTGACAGGTTAAATATGCGGTTATCGACACAAAAGGAACTTTGAACCCTTTTGGTGGAGGAAGTCGTTTCAACTAAAACATCTGCTGTTTCCCAGAGTTCCTGTAATTGATATTGTGGAGGTTTGGGATGAGAGAACACGGTGAAGGTGTCGCTTCTTCATGTTGTCTCTAATTCTTTGTTTTATGAACCAGTGATTGAGGAAAAATCCACAATGAAAAGAGTCAATAGTTCAAAATGAGCTACAAAACCCTACTTATTAACAGTAAGGACAAAATATATGATAGTTATAAAAATACAACTGCAACGTTCTTTGGACGATTGTTTGGTTAGTTCATGTAATTCTGCACTATTGTGTTTTTTGTATACATTGTGCATTTTTACATCTCAAAATGTTATTCTGTGATATTTAAATGCTGCTGTAGCAAAAAAAGTAACCCTTGCAGTATTTTTAAAGTAACTATTCTCCATATTCACTGACTTTTGGTATCGGTGCTTTTGGATTAAAATGCTTTCCTCCTCCTCTGGCCCTTCTGCCTGGTGCCCCCCCACCAGGAGGAGACGGGGAGCCCCGTGGGCAGCGACAAGGTAGCAGAGGAGGAGGGGGAGGACCTGGAGGATGAGGAGGAGTACGACGAGGAGGAGGACGAGGACGATGACGACCGTCCCAGGAAGAAGCCGAGACACGGGGGGTTCATCCTAGACGAAGCCGGTACGAGTCCACCACGATGTCGCCTTTTCCCCCCTAAAAAAACAAACTGAACTGATCGACTTTGTTTGTTTTACCTCGACTGTTTTAAATGGTAGATGTGGACGACGAGTACGAGGATGAGGAAGATCAGTGGGAGGAAGGTGCTGAAGACATTCTGGAGAAAGGTGAGGAACTCAACAAGAGAGCTTTTTTTTAACGGTTTATTGTTCAGCTGTTAATTGTCCTTTCTCCACTTTGCTGAGACAGAGTCCTAAAATAAGATTAACTGTCTTCTCTCACTTGAACAATCCTGTTAGTTTATAGTCAGACGTTTAGATGTCTTTTCTCTCCGTGATGTGGTTTGTTCTCAAAGGCTCTTGGAGCCCTTTCACACCTCGTTTTTCTCTATATATCTATTTCTACATATTTGAATATGTGTGTGTTTAATATGGTCTCAAGTTCACAACAAGCCAACAAATTCATAGATGTCAAGTATCATAAACGGAGGAGACGGAGACAGGGTGGGGACAACATAATAGGCGTTGACGACAGCACGGCGGAGGGGACAGTGACGGCGCGTAGGACATATTGACTAGACGTAAAAGACGAATACAGGAAGTAGACGTCAGGACGATGAAATGTCGTAGAACAGGCAACGCGTGGTGAAGGCCATGAGGACGGGACCTCGCTGACTGACAGGGCGTAGATGATGAGAAGGGGACGTAGCTATTGAAGACGGGACGGGGGTATGTCCTGCAGGGGTCTTCATTGTGCCTGACTGAGACCAGAAAATGTAAACGCTGTGTCTGACCCGGCCGGAGAAGCCTCCTCTGTAACTGCTCGGGTTGAGGGTTTGAATCCGCCTCTTTAACGCTCTCTCTCTCTGTCTCACCGGTGCTCCTCTCTCGCCCCGCATGTCCTCTCCAGTTAACGGTAATGCTTCTCCAGATACTCTCCTTGTTTTAACATCGATTTGTATCTGCAGCAGATGGAATAATCGGTATCAACCATCTGATAAAGTGTTAACCCCCCATCCCCCCTGCATCAAGGCACAGCTGTATGTGTGAGCACCACGCCAGGAAGCACCGAGGGTGAACTCCTACCCAAGTTAATTCAATTCAAATGACTATAGAGATGTCAGCTCACGTTTTATAAGCTGGTGAAACCAGATGTGAGGACCTGAATCCATCTGGCTCGTAACCCGGCATCCAGATGTCGGTCCCAACAGTCTCGTTTCAGTCATTGGGTGTGAATGTGCCCAACGCTGCTACCTGGTCGAGACATGGCTGCCACGGTAACGCAGCAGAAACAAAACACCGGCCGGTGTGCGCTGCGTTCAAAGACCCCTAACGGAACCAGTCATTTGTCCCTGTTGGTTTAACACTACCGGGGATGCCGGCTCTGTTTCTGGTCTAAGGACTGACGTGTCGATGAGTAAACTTGCGTATTTTTAACCTGATACGTTGGTGTTTTGTTTCTGCCGTAGTCTGACCTTTGACCCTTCACTGGGCACGTGTTGTTTCTGTGCCGTACAGTCACCATTAATCTGTTTCTTTTTGTCTCCCATCATGCTTTGTGTTCTGCACTGATGATGAATGTCTTTCTGGCTTCCCTCCTCTTCATCCTCTTCCTCTCTTGGCTGCTGCTTCGCCTGTAACTCGTCTGGGTTTTCTTCTTGTCCTGTTTTGTTTTTGGTCGTTCTACCATCATCCTCCTCTCACTACCTCCCTCCTCCTCGCCCTTCTTCATCCCCCCTCCCCCCGTTGTTACCTTCTCCTTGCATTGCTCCTTCTTTATTCCCCTGATCTTTACCTCTGCTCCTCCTCTTACCTCCTCTTCCTCCCTCACCGGTCGGTCCAAAGCAGAAGAGGCTGAAGGTAATTCACTCAGTCATTTTCCTCTACATTCAGTCCGTATTCTCCCCTGTGATGGTGAACTTTAACCCCGTGGTCTCCCCCTCTCAGTGTCAAACATTGACCATGTGGTCCTGGATGAAGACAACTCGGGATCCAGAAGGCTGCAGAACCTGTGGAGGTACTGCAGCCTTTTCTCTTGACCTTTAATCATGAGAAGACGTCTTCGTGTGGCCCGACAGAAACGTGGATGTAAACGGCATCAAACACATAAACTTTGTTTCCTCTTTCATAATATAATACAATCAATTATCGGTATCGCTAGGATTTTATCATACGATTACTCTCATTGATAGTTGATTAATTATTGCCTAAATGGTTCTCAATGTCTTACCGGAAACTAGTTAATAAATGTAAATGTGTGTGTGTTTTACAGAGACTCCAGAGAGGAGGCACTGGGGGAATATTACATGAGGAAATACGCCAAATCCTCCGGAGGGGAGCAGTGAGTATCTTTTGTTCTTTCACCTTTCCCGAGATTTAAGCTGTACATTTACAAATAAAAAAACTACAATGTTGAGATTAAAGTTATACCAAAGTCAAATATCCTCATAAAAAAACTTTACAAGAATCTATGTGCATTCAGTGTAATGCACTTGGTATTCAAACATAATTGACACTTTAGTTTTATTAAGTAATTATAAACAAGGAAACTTCCTTCAGATGTTTCACAATAAAAGCCTCCATAAACTCTGCCTTCCCTCCATGCTTTTATTGTGAAATATCTGCAAGAAATGTTGAGTGTAATCTGTTTGCGAATCTGTGATGAAAAAAAATAATTAGTGAGGGAAAACCAGCTCTGTTGAATACAGAAAGTGTCCATATGTTTTATTACAAAGCATCAACCTTCGTTAACCTCCTGTTCTTCTTCTGTGGTGTGCAGTTACTCCGGAGGATCCGAGGAGCTCTCTGATGACATCACCCAGCAGCAGCTCCTTCCCGGCGTCAAGTATGTTTGAACACTCGACCACCAACCAGCATCCAGAACCCCCTTGACGTCACCCAGTTTTTAACGTTTCCCTGTTTTTGTCATCAGGGATCCCAACCTGTGGACAGTCAAGTGCAAGGTGCGTTTCCTCTGACACACACGCACACGCACACACACTCCTCATCATATCCTCATCATATCCTGTCCCGTTAGATCGGAGAGGAGAGGGCGACGGCCATCTCCCTGATGAGGAAGTTCATCGCCTACCAGTTCACCGACACGGTGAGAATCTGCTTCATTCATGCACTCTACTTACCCACAATGCACTGCTCTGGTGGTGTAACATGCTACATTAGGGGGTGTAATGCAATGTCCCCCCCCTCCTGCCCCGTGGCTCCACAGCCCCTGCAGATCAAGTCGGTGGTGGCCCCGGACCACGTCAAAGGTTACATCTACGTGGAGTCGTACAAGCAGACGCACGTGAAGTCGGCCATCGAGGGCATCGGTAACCTGAGGATGGGCCTCTGGAACCAGCAGATGGTCCCCATCAAGGAAATGACCGACGTCCTCAAGGTCGTCAAGGAGGTCACTAACCTCAAGCCCAAGTCCTGGGTCCGGCTCAAGAGAGGCCTGTACAAGGACGACATCGCTCAGGTAAAAGCCATCGTGTCATGTATGATGTCATCGCGTCATGTATGATGTCATCGCGTCATAAAGGAAGTGTGTAGTGACGATACAGCTTTAAGGAAAACAGGAAAATCTCCATTGGTTATTTAGTCGATAGTGATTATTGAATCTAGTAATGACCTCTTCAGGTGGACTACGTGGAGCCGAGTCAGAACACCATTTCTCTGAAGATGATCCCGCGTATTGACCTGGACCGCATCAAGGCCAAGATGAGTCTGGTAGGAACACACACACACACACACACTCTGACCTCCTCCTTCAGTCTCTGCGCTGATGGTCAACCTCTCTCTCCCTGTAGAAAGACTGGTTTGCTAAGAGGAAGAAGTTTAAGCGACCGGCTCAGAGGTTGTTTGATGCTGAAAAGATCAGGTAAACATTTTCAGATCATCGAGACACTGACTACAGAACAGTTTAATACCAAATGTTTCACCTCAATAATGTGACTAAATTTCCCCCGAACATGTTTTTTCTTGTTAACTCTTGAAAGAAGTCTTTTTGACGTGTACCTGGTGCGCTGAGCGGTCACTGACGGCTGCCGGTTTGATTGACAGGTCTCTGGGAGGGGAGGTCAGCCACGATGGAGACTTCATGATCTTTTGAGGAATCGCTACAGCCGCAAAGATTCCTCTTCAAGAGCTTCGCCATGTCGGCTGTGGTGAGTCCTCCATCTCATGAGACACAATGAGCTGCTTTCTTCCTTTGGACGTCGGATTAAAAGCGTAATCAATAACGAATATTCCAAATAATTAAGACCAAGGAAACAACCGGTTCTGTGTTTTCTTTCTTTTGAATCTGAGGAAAGTGAGACATCACTGCGTCATTAAATATCAGGTCGCTTGTTTTAACATCTATGTCAAGCCAATGAGAAGCAGGTCACAGGTTGAGAGGAGCCGGGAGGGATGGAGGGACGGAGGGACGGAGGCAGGGAGGGAGGGATGGATGGAGGCAGGGAGGGAGGGATGGATGGATGGAGGCAGGCAGGGATGGAGGCAGGGAGGGATGGAGGCAGGGAAGGATGGATGGAGGGAGGCAGGCAGGGATGGATGGATGGAGGCAGGGAGGGATGGAGGGATGGAGGCAGGCAGGGATGGAGGCAGGGAGGGATGGATGGAGGGAGGCAGGCAGGGATGGAGGCAGGGAGGGATGGATGGATGGAGGCAGGGAGGGATGGATGGAGGGAGGCAGGCAGGGATGGATGGATGGAGGCAGGCAGGGATGGAGGCAGGGAGGGATGGAGGCAGGGAAGGATGGATGGAGGGAGGCAGGCAGGGATGGATGGATGGAGGCAGGGAGGGATGGATGGATGGAGGCAGGCAGGGATGGAGGCAGGGAGGGATGGATGGAGGGAGGCAGGCAGGGATGGAGGCAGGGAGGGATGGATGGATGGAGGCAGGGAGGGATGGATGGAGGGAGGCAGGCAGGGATGGATGGAGGGATGGATGGGTGGAGGCAGGCAGGGATGGATGGATGGATGATGGATGGAGGCAGGGAGGGATGGATGGATGGAGGCAGGGAGGGATGGATGGATGGAGGCAGGGAGGGATGGATGGAGGGAGGCAGGCAGGGATGGATGGAGGGATGGATGGGTGGAGGCAGGGATGGATGGATGGATGATGGATGGAGGCAGGGAGGGATGGATGGATGGAGGCAGGGAGGGAGGGATGGATGGAGGCAGGGATGGATGGAGGGATGGATGGAGGCAGGGATGGAGGGATGGATGCAGGGAGGGATGGATGCAGGGAGGGATGGATGCAGGGAGGGATGGAGGCAGGCAGGGATGGAGGCAGGGAGGGATGGATGGAGGGATGGATGGGTGGAGGCAGGCAGGGATGGATGGATGGAGGGAGGCAGGGATGGGTGGAGGAAGGCAGGGATGGAGGCAGGCAGGGAGGGATGGGTGGAGGCAGGCAGGGATGGATGGATGCATGCAGGGATGGATGGATGAGGGAGGGATGGATGATGGATGGAGGCAGGGAGAGATGGATGGATGGAGGCAGGGAGGGATGGATGGAGGCAGGGAGGGAGGGATAGATGGAGGGAGGGAGGGATGGATGGAGGCAGGGAGGGAGGGATGGATGGATGGATGGATGCAGGCAGGGATGGAGGCAGGCAGGGATGGATGGATGGAGGCAGGGATGGAGGCTGGGATGGATGGAGGCAGGGATGGGGTGGATGGCAGGGACGGGATGGAGGAGGAGGCAGGGATGGAGGCAGGGAGGGAGGGAGGGATGGATGGAGGCAGGGAAGGATGGATGGATGGAGGCAGGGATGGATGGATGAGGGAGGGATGGATGGAGGGAGGGAGGGATGGATGGAGGCAGGGAGGGATGGATGGATGGAGGGATTGATGGATGGATGGATGGATGGAGGCAGGGAGGGAGGGAGAGGGAGGGATGGATGGAGGCAGGGAGGGATGGATGGATGGAGGGGTCAGAGACCAAATCCATTTCTTCACCTTTTTCATTAGTTTTATTGCTGCAAACCAGCACACAACGTTTTGTCAGACATCCATAACTGGTACAAATATGAAACAATAGATGGTATTACATCATTCCTCCTGTGTCGCCTCACTGCATTTGTTTGAGTGATAAAAACAGGCGTCCTGACATCACTTGTGACCATATAAGGACTGAGGGGGACGAGACGTCGTAAACATTAGAGACCTGTCAATCAGCCGTGTAGCCCCCGCCCCAAAGGACCCCTTACTCATTGCCCTGGAATTATTTAACACCCCAAAACCGACG
>BMAF01000004.1:30367099-30475083 GCA_014132575.2 Gasterosteus nipponicus | reverse complement strand
TAGCGTATTAAAGAGCGACGGAGAGTCATTCGCTTATTTTTGTTCATCATTATGTTTGAGTGAATACATAGCTGGCGTGCTGGCTCGTTGTACTGCTGAGAGGACTTCTGGGGCTCAGGCCAGGTCCCAGCCGCAGCCCTGAGGACGGAGGCCCGTCATCGTAGCCGAAGCCGCAATTCCTCCCTCGTCTCCTGAGGAAGAACAAAGACATTAAGGCCGTGTGTGTGTGAGGTGTGTGTGTGTGCAGGTGTGTGTGTGTTACCTGAAGGAGTGTTGTGGTCCCAGGCTCCGCCCTGACCCGGCGGTCCTGCTCCCATCATGCAACGGGGTCTGAGAGCCGCAGTGAGGCGTCCGGCTTTCCTCGCTGAGAGAAATTAACACATTGTTACCAAATAACATGAATATATGAAAATAAAAGACGTGTGTGACGCCTTTCATTTGTCGAACTCAGATGTAGTAAACCCAAAAACCATTATATTGATGATATTGAAGATTTAGCTGCAGATTATTCTGGTCTACCGTGTATCGGCTGTCCGGGAGCCGCATGGGGTCCGGGAGCCTCATTGGCTACGGTTATGAAATGCAACATGGGCGCATGGGTCGTGGTGGAGCTACAGGCTGCCAGTGCCCCCAGGGGGCCACCAGGAACCCAGAGGCGGCTTGCAGGACGACGACGTCTGCACAGCATGTGTCGTTGTAAAACGCTTCAGTTACTGAAGAAGGCGGGCCGCAACACCGCGCAGCCCTCGCCTCTAAGAAGGATTTCAGACGTGCGATCGCGAGCAGAAACTGACGCACATGGTAGTTAGGCGCTGATCGTCCACGGAGAGAGCCTGACAGGGAGTAGCCTCACTGCCGTGGACCTGCGGCGTCCTTCACCACACGATGTATCTCTGGGAAATGTCGTCGCTTTAAGAGTCTGACAGTAGAGAGCCGTGGCTCGTTCACTTGGGATTCCCAGAGAGACGACCGTCTGACAATCAGCCGTTGTCTCTCCGTCCTTCTGCCCCGCCTCATCTCCGCCTCCTCCTGCACTCTCCGGCCGCCTTCACCCCCCGTGGGAAGCTCACAGACGACAAAACACACTCCTACAGACTATCCGCTGCACGAAAGATGACATCCACGTTGTCTTCTACTCCATCTCTTGTCACATGCGAAACAGGCTGCTATTTACTGCCACAGCGCGCGACGCCAACGCAGCCTATTTTCGTCTGTGAACGCCATGATGATACGTGCACTGATAGTGGTGTTTATGTCTGAAAAATTTCTGTTGCCAGTGCAGAAATACTGCAAATAAATGGCCGAGTTGATATGCAAAGCTTTCATGGAGAATAGCTCAAAGACAGCCTGGTGGTGCGCAGAATATCTGAATGCACGTTGTGAGTCGAGATACTAAAACAGAGTTGTTTAAAACAATGCTCTGGGAGCCGGAGTTTAGCACTGATACTATGACTATCCTCATTTTTCCTTCAGTGCACGGCAGCTGATCCGACATTGGGCTGGTTCTCATCGAGCAGACGCCTCGCTGAAGACGACAAAGTCAGTCAGGTCAACACTTCTTCTCGGCAGAAGCCACCATCCTCCGCCCATCAGTCGTTGAATGCTACAAAGCGGCGCCGGTTAACGCGGTCGGGTTTCATGAAACAAACCGGTGTTTAACTTCACTGCAGTCACAGCACAGAGTAATGCCGGTCAGTGTTCTGCCCGCGATCACATGATTACGGTCGCCGGAATACCCAGCAGCCCTCCGGCGCCGCCAGGTTCCAGGCAAATCCCGCCCTTCCTCGTTCAGCGTCTCGCTTATTCCACCAGCTACCGCTACACAGTCTAAGCGAGAATGCTAGCAGCATACATTAGCAACATTATTTCCTTCATCATAGAGAAACTATGATGTCATGATTGATTTCCCGCCGATATCAGCAGTCATGTGACCATAGATCGCAGATCCCGTGGCAGATCGTGCCGCTACAACATAACCATTGCCAAACGTCAGCGTGCGCGGGCCCTCCACGACGAGCTCGGCCAAAGGTGCCGGTCTTGCAGACGTCATGCTCGCCCAGCTTCGCAGTGAGCGGCTCGAGCGACGATGACGCCGCTGCCTCGCGAACATTTCTGCCAAACACGCGCTGGGCGAAGTGAGCCTGAACACACGCATGCGCAGATGGCTTATATCGACATCGGCAACGCAGATGCACACAGGGTGTTGGCAAAATCTCCCAAAGTGCATCAAAACATACCCAGTTCTATCCAAAGCCAGTCTGAACGCAGCTTGACCTTTCGATCTCAAACAGCTCAACGGTAAGGCAGTTCAGAGCAGGCTGACACGACGCAGCCTGCCTTCTCAGCCCGGCTTCACAGAGGGAGCAGGACTTTTCTCAGGGAGCTACGGCCACATTTATAGCCAGCGCCTGCCATCTGCAGGCTGAGTCCGTGGGCTCAGCGATGAGTCTCACGCCACGCGGATAGCAGCCTGTCATCCATGCAAAGCGGTGCCATCTTCCTGTGCACTACTGCCTGCCATCAATACTTCGCGTATACACAGAACACGCCGCATTACCTCTGGGGGAGGGTCACCACCCGAAACGTTCTTCAGGCATGACGCTCACGGTCTGCTGAATAGCCGCCTCACTGCGCTGCCCGCTCGTCCACGTGCCGGCCCGCCGTACTCGGTTACGCCGCAGGTCTCGCAGGACCTCAGCTGTGAGGGGCAAGAGACATGTCGTATACCGATATTCACCAGCACGAGTGCACAACATGATAACGTTCCACATACCACGGCATGCGTTATGTGAAAGTTAAAACCTGCCAGATGGATCTCCTTGACCTGATCTTCAACAGTTGTGTCGAGTCGCAATACGATTCTCAAGCTCATTACTACTTGTGTTTTATCTGTTTACTCAGCATTCAGAATTGCTTGAATAACAGCAATAATGTCATCAGAGTACGTCCAACGCAATTATGCATGGTGAGGTCGGTTATGATTTATTTAAGTGCCTTCCTTCACTGAGATGTTCTCGTACGCCGGCGATTTTTCACGCGAGTCGCCACCGAAGTAGCCAATTGAACTCCAGAGTTCTGAGCAACACGCGGGCGACACTTTTTAGAGATGGTTAATGACGCCACAGGTGAGATGTGTGTGTGTGTACCAATGTTGCAGCATGATGGTATCTAGCTAATGCTCACGTTTCAGGAAGACACCACCACAAACCTCCACACGCAAACACAAGCCTGCTCTCGCGGAATGATTAACGACCGACGCTGCTTTTTTCACTTGCTGGCGTTTGTGTTAAAGGAACTCTGAATATCATGAACCAGTTCGCCATGACTTTACCATTTTTGCTTTGTAAGACAGAGTTCTTCCTCTCTCACACACACACACACACACACACACACACACATCATCAATACATCAATAATGATCGTCAATACACTGAACACACACTGGCTTTTTCGACTTCGCCCGTGTCGTCTTCAGCTGACAGCGCTGTTTCACTGCCTGCATTCGTCGGAAAATCAAACCGCTTTATCGCCAGACAGTCGCTGCCTGCCACCCGGTATACGCGCTTTCATCACATGACCAACGCCGTTTTACCGCAGAGCCGATGAGCGCCAATATACATCCAGGCGTTCATAGTTGCATGCCGTAGTGGTAAGACTCTTCAGCCCCAGAGGTTCATGAGGAAATGATCATTGGCACAGCAGGGGCGCCTGCTCCCATAATGACTTACTGGGAAAATAGCTGTTTCATAGATTTATGAAATGATTTGCTTCTTCTGTAATGTACTCCCAGACTCATGAGAAATGACAGCTTTCTTCAGAGCCATAGCTTTTACTTATTTCGTCTCATAAAGACACCATGAATGACTGTCCAGTTCCTAGTTTCAGAGCTCAAAGTTTATCTTCACATACATGATGCTCGCCTAGTAAATTACGGTTCACAGGTCAGCCCAGAAACATGCGGAGACTTTGGCGGCTACACGCTACTGGGACAGGTTCTATTGCGATGCCGTGCCTTTCGATTGCCTCTTCAGTCTTTATATGAACACAGTGATATCAGCATCGCCAGCTTTATCACCAAACAGTCAGTGAGCACAGCCAGGAAATGACAACATCTATTGCCTTATTTGCACAGTTATGATGTCTGACGCCGTGTGCTGGTTTGCAGTACAAAAACTAAAAATGTTAACCACGAAGTGCTGCGAAAGAAATGGGATTTGCCCGACCTCATCCTCTCCGCCATCTCGCTCATCTCTCTTCCGCCTCCTCGCCTCATTTACCATCTTTCTCTCAACCATCTCTCTCTCCTCCTCCTCTCTCTCTCCTCCTCTCTCTCCTCCTCTCCTCTCTCTCCTCCTCTCTCTCTCCTCCTCTCCTCCTCCTCCTCTCTCCTCCTCTCCTCCATCCATCCTCTCAAAACCTCAATCCATCCATCCTCGCATCCATCCAACCATCCTCCTTCTGTTCATCCAGATCCTCTCCCGCATCTGTCTCTCCTCGTTCACATCCTTCCTCTCTCTGCCTCAACTCTTCCATTCAACCATCTTCTCTTTCAGCCATCTCACCTTCCATCCACCATCCATCCATCCATCCACCTCATGTAGCCTTCCATCCATTTTCTCTCACTTTCCTTCACTTCGCCTCACTCCGCCTCCCCCCACTCTCCTCCCTCCCTCCTCCTCCTCCTCCTCCTCCCTCCCTCCTCCTCTCCTTCCTCCCGTCCCTCCACCGCCTCTCCCCTCCTTCATTCTTCCTCCTCCCCTCTCCTCCTCTCCTCCTCCCTCCTCCTCCCTCCTCCTCCTCCTCCCTCCTCCCATCTCCCTCAGCCTCACCATCCATCTTCCCTCCTGCATTCATTCACTCACGCCTCCATCTCCTTCATGCTTCCATTCATTCGTACTCGCCCATTCATTCATTCATCTTTCAAATGATTCATCTTCTTCCATTCATTCATCTTCGCCTGTTCATCATTCATCCTTCCTCCATCTTCCAGCCTCTTCCATCTTCGCTCGCTCGCACCATCGGTCTTCCTCATCTTTCCTCCATTCATGTTTCATTCATCTCTCGCCTACCATTCATCGCCTCAGCCTTCAATTCATCTCTTCCGCGCCTATCTGGTCATTCATCTTTTCAGCCATCTACAGCCTTCCATTCATCTCTTCCGCCCATTTTTTCATTTTGCTACTCCATTCCTGGCCAGCCTCTTCAGCCAAACTCATCATCCAGTCTTCACCATCTTCCTTCATCCATCTAAATACCTGTCCGCCCTCCATCGCCCACGCCGCCTTCCTCCATCCGCCCATCTGCACCACCATCTCGCATCAGCCCCACCCGCTTCTCCATCCACTATCGCCTCGCCTGCACTGCTTTCATTGCTGACATGAGTTTCCACTTATTTAATTATCTAGTGATACCATCTTCCTCAGATCAAAAGTAGAAGAAAACATAGAATCCAGCCATTTCTACCACAACACGTTGCTGATTACGCTTAATCCGACCAAAGACAGCAGCCATTGTAAACCATGACATCTAGGACACATTGTTTGAGCCACATTTAGCCTACAGGTCTGCGCCACTTCTCAAAGATCATGGTCTTCTCTCATCGTGAGCTGACTCCTCCAGAGACTAAAACAAATGCCAGTGACTACGCTGAATAGTACCAGCATTTCTTTCAAGATTAGATACCGTGAGCGAACACGTTATTGAGGCGAAACATATTTGCATTAAACTGGCTTGGTGTTATATTTATCTGAAAATGTTTACCTGAGTTTTTTTCGAATATCAGTCTAACCTTCGAGCCGGTCGCTAAACTCTTTCCTTCTTAGCAGTCCGTCTTTCTACAGGAGAGAGTTGACATCACAGAGACTGAAGGAGAGGAACAGAGGTGTGTGTGTGTACTACCAGACGAACTGCAACTGTGTCACGCCGATCATTCAGATAGTGCCTGACTGCTCATTTTTTGAACTGGCTCGGAAGAGGTCACAGACTAACAATACTATCGACCACACACGGAGATTTTCGTTTTCTCAGCTGTATCACCCACTGTTATCACTTTTTTTTGTTATTCTATTTATATCATATACTTATCTTGGTCGACACTACGGCTTGCTCGAGCATAGACCCAGATTCACAGTGTTATCTTCCGACGACTTGGGAGGATCGCCTCTGATGGGGAACATCTGCGCTCATCCTCAGGTTATCGACGCCCGCCGATGGCCGATTACGGTGTGCCTACAGTACGACTCATCGCAGATAATTTGATCAACGCTTGGATCGTAGGCCGTATCTCACGGCAGGAGGGGTGTAATGCAACGCCTCCCTCCTGCCCCGTGGCTCCACAGCCCCTGCAGATCAAGTCGGTGGTGGCCGGACCACGTCAAGGTTACATCTACGTGAGTCGTATTGCAAGCAGACGCACGTGAAGTCGGCCATCGGCGCATCGGTAACCTGAGGATGGGCCTCTGGAACCAGCAGATGGTCCCCATCAAGGAGATGACCGACGTCCTCAAGGTCGTCAAGGAGGTCACTAACCTCAAGCCCAGTCCTGGGTCCGCTCAAGAGGCCTGTACAAGGACGACATCGCTCAGGTAAAAGCCATCGTGTCATGTATGATGTCATCGCGTCATGTATGATGTCATCATCTCATAAAGGAAGTGTGTAGTGACGATACAGCTTTAAGGAAAACAGGAAAATCTCCATTGGTTATTTAGTCGATAGTGATTATTGAATCTAGTAATGACCTCTTCAGGTGGACTACGTGGAGCCGAGTCAGAACACCATTTCTCTGAAGATGATCCCGCGTATTGACCTGGACCGCATCAAGGCCAAGATGAGTCTGGTAGGAACACACACACACACACACACTCTGACCTCCTCCTTCAGTCTCTGCGCTGATGGTCAACCTCTCTCCCTGTAGAAAGACTGGTTTGCTAAGAGGAAGAAGTTTAAGCGACCGCTCAGAGGTTGTTTGATGCTGAAAAGATCAGGTAAACATTTTCAGATCATCGTGACACTGACTACAGAACAGTTTAATACCAAATGTTTCACCTCAATAATGTGACTAAATTTCCCCCGAACATGTTTTTTCTTGTTAACTCTTGAAAGAAGTCTTTTTGACGTGTACCTGGTGCGCTGAGCGGTCACTGACGGCTGCCGGTTTGATTGACAGGTCTCTGGGAGGGGAGGTCAGCCACGATGGAGACTTCATGATCTTTGAGGGGAATCGCTACAGCCGCAAAGGATTCCTCTTCAAGAGCTTCGCCATGTCGGCTGTGGTGAGTCCCTCCATCTCATGAGACACAATGAGCTGCTTTCTTCCTTTGGACGTCGGATTAAAAGCGTAATCAATAACGAATATTCCAAATAATTAAGACCAAGGAAACAACCGGTTCTGTGTTTTCTTCCTTTTGAATCTGAGGAAAGTGAGACATCACTGCGTCATTAAATATCAGGTCGCTTGTTTTAACATCCATGTCAAGCCAATGAGAAGCAGGTCACAGGTTGAGAGGAGCCGGGAGGGAGGGACGGAGGGAGGGGTGGAGGCAGGGATGGATGGATGGAGGGACGGACGGACGGACGGACAGAGGCAGGCAGGGATGGAGGGAGGCAGGCAGAGATGGATGGAGGGAGGGAGGGATGGATGGAGGGAGGGACGGAAGAGGATGGGATGGGAGGCAGGCAGGGATGGAGGGACGGACGGAGGGAGGCAGGCAGAGATGGATGGAGGAGGATGGAGGATGGAGGCAGGAGGAGGGATGGATGGAGGAGGCAGGCAGGGAGGATGGATGGAGGACATGGGAGAAGGGATGGAGGCAGGGAGGGATGGAGGCAGGGAGGGATGGATGGAGGGAGGAGGCAGGGATGGATGGATGGAGGCAGGATGGATGGATGGATGGAGGGAGGCAGGGATGATGGAGGGAGGGAGATGGATGGAGGAGGCAGGCATGGATGGAGGCAGGGGAGGGATGGATGGATGGAGGCAGGAGGATGGATGGATGAGGCAGGGAGGATGGATGGAGAGGATGGATGAGATAGAAGCAGGCAGGGATGGATGGATGGATGATGATAGAGGCAGGGATGGGATGGATGGAGGGAGGGATGGATGGATGGAGGGAGGGATGATGGATGAGAGGCAGGAGGAGATGGATGGAGGGATGCAGGGTGGAGGGATGGGATGGATGGATGGATGATGGATGAGGCAGGAGGGAGAATGGATGGATGAGAGGCAGGAGGAAAGGATGGATGGAGGAGAGGATGGATGGAGGGATGGATGGATGCATGGATGCAGGATGGGATGGATGGATGGATGGCAGGGAGGAGGGATGGATGGAGAGCAGGATGGGAGGGATGCATGGATGGAGGCAGGGAGGGATGGATGGATGGATGGATGGAGGATGGCAGGCAGGGATGGATGGATGGAGGGCAGGATGGATGGAGGAGGCAGGGAGGCAGGCAGGGAGGATGGGTGGAGGCAGGAGATAGATGGATGGAGCAAGCAGGGATGGATGGATGAGATGCATGGAGAGGATGGATGGATGGATGCAGGGAGGAAGAGATGGATGGATGGAGGGAGGGAGGGATGGATGGATGGAGAGAGCAGGGATGGATGGATGGATGGAGGGAGGGATGGAGGGAGGGAGGGAGGGATGGATGGATGGATGGAGGGAGGGATGGAGGCAGGCAGGGATGGAGGGAGGCAGGGATGGAGGCTGGGATGGATGGAGGCAGGGATGGGTGGATTGAGGCAGGGATGGATGGAGGAAGGGAGGGAGGGATGGATGCAGGGAGGGAGGGATGGATGGATGGAGGCAGGGAGGGATGGATGGATGGATGCAGGGATGGATGGATGGATGGCAAAACAGGGATGGATGGAGGGAGGGATGGATGGAGGCAGGAGGATGGATGGAGGGAGGGATTGATGGATGGATGGATGGATGGAGGGAGGCAGGGAGGGAGGGAGGGAGGGAGGATGGATGGAGGCAGGAAGGGAGGGATGGATGGAGGGGTCAGAGACCAAATCCATTTCTTCACCTTTTTCATTAGTTGCTTATTTTTAGTTTTATTGCTGCAAACCAGCACACAACGTTTTGTCAGACATCCATAACTGGTACAAATATGAAACAATAGATGGTATTACATCATTTCCTGTGTCGCCTCACTGCATTTGTTTGAGTGATAAAAACAGGCGTCCTGACATCACTTGTGACCATATAAGGACTGAGGGGGACGTAGAGACGCCGTAAACATTAGAGACCTGTCAATCAGCGTGTAGCCCCGCCCTAAAGGATCTCCCGCTTTATGGTCTGTTTGACTCTAAATGGACCATAATTTACTAAACGAGCATCATGCTGTATTGAAATAAACTTTGAACTCTGAAACTAGAGACTGAGACCAAATCAAGAGAGAAGTCATTTCCTCATAGACGTCTATGGGAGCAGAGGAGTCGCCCCCTGCTGGTCACTGCAGAGAATGCAGCTAAGTGGACACCTGGATATTAGTGTGGCGGCCTCATCGAGAGGCTCCTCCGGTTAAAAGTCGGCGATTAGTCATGTGATGTGAAAGGGCGGCCCTACTTCGGTTTGACGAGACGCGACTTAGTCTGAAGAACCGAATAAGAAGCTTTGGTTTGGTTCCTCCGACAGATCACAGACGGAGTGAAGCCAACGCTGTCAGAGCTGGAGAAGTTTGAGGACCAGCCTGAAGGAATCGACCTGGAGGTGGTCACCGAGTCAGGTGTGTGTGTGTGTGTGTGTGTGTGTGTGTGTGTGTGTGTGTGTGTGTGTGTGTGTGTGTGTGTGTGTGTGTGTGTGTGTGTGTGTGTGTGTGAGAGAGAGACTTCCTGTCACCTTTTAAAGCAAAAATGTTAAAGTCATGGCCGGATTTAGGTTCATGATATTTCCCAGAGTTCCTTTCTTTTCAGCAATAGCCAGAGGTGAAAACGCGTCGTTATGGTGTTTGTGTGCGTGCAGGTAAGGAGCGGGAACACAACCTGCAGGCCGGTGATAACGTGGAGGTTTGTGAGGGAGAGTTGATCAACCTGCAGGGAAAAATCCTCAGTGTGGACGGCAACAAGATCACCATCATGCCCAAGCACGAGGACCTGAAGGTACACACACACACACACACACACACACACACAGCTCCTCACCTGTGAGAACCCTCATTGACGTCATTAGTGACCATCTCTAAAAGCCGTGTCCGCGCGTGTGTTTTCTCCCCCCGCTCAGGACCCTCTGGAGTTCCCCGCTCACGAGTTGAGGAAGTACTTCCGGATGGGCGACCACGTGAAGGTGATCGCCGGGCGGTACGAGGGCGACACCGGCCTCATCGTCCGGGTGGAGGAGAACTTCGTCATCCTCTTCTCCGACCTCACCATGCATGAGGTACGTTCGTTTTGTACGCCCACTCCTCTGATGACATTGTTACTTTGTTATTCAAATAATTCTGAATGCTGAATTCGCTGAATCGGCCACAAATTTGAAATGTCTCTGAAGCAGGAGTCATGTGCCGGTGACCTCGGCCCTAGCTACAGTGCTTGTGTTAGAGGTCAAAGGTCAAAGGGACTCCATCTGTGAGGTTTTAACCACATAACACATGTATGGATATGTGGGTGTTATCAATGTTCATACACTCATTAATGCTGGTGGGTCTCCGGCTCTCTGACGTAACCTTCCTCTCACACGCCCCCCCTCCAGCTGAAGGTCCTGCCCAGGGACCTGCAGCTGTGCTCGGAGACGGCGTCAGGCGTGGACGCCGGCGGGCAGCACGAGTGGGGCGAGCTGGTTCAGCTGGACCCGCAGACCGTGGGCGTCATCGTGCGCCTGGAGAGGGAGACGTTTCAGGTGAGAGCTGGGCGGAGGCAACGCCCCCCCAGAGGTGAAAGGGGCGGTGTGCAAACGCGTGTGTTTGTGCCCCTCAGGTGCTCAACATGCACGGGAAGGTGATGACGGTGAGACACCAGGCAGTGAACCGCAGGAAGGACAACCGCTTCGCCGTGGCGCTGGACTCTGAGCAGAACAACATCCACGTGAAGGACATCGTGAAGGTCATCGACGGGCCGCACTCGGTGAGGACCGCAGAGCTCAGCCTGCAGATGGCGACGCCGCAGCCTGTAAAATATCAACGCGATGTATCCCTTTCAAAGTAAAAGTCCTGCTCCTCTGTGGAAACGGAACCCGGATGAGAACGAGAACACGTCCGGTGTCATAAGGAGGCGTTTGTATAGCTCTGATTTGCTGCTCTCGTTGGGCTGGTTTGGGGATCAGAAGGTCAAACTAGCGTTCTTTGAGGGTTGTTTTTTGGATTTGGGGCTTTTGGGATAAAGACTTTAGACATGAACGTTAAAAACAGGAGATTTTTTTATTTTCCCATAATCGCTTCTATTATTATTATTTGATGCATCTCGTTGTGATAATCGATATAAGAAGCCACATCTACACGCACATGCGTGTGGTGTTCAGGCTCCACCCCTCGCCCCCCAGCAGCACGTGTTTAACAGAAAATGTTTCCCCCTCGCAGGGCCGCGAAGGCGAGATCCGTCACCTCTTCCGAGGCTTCGCCTTCCTCCACTGCAAGAAGCTGGTGGAGAACGGAGGCATGTTCGTCTGCAAGACCCGACACCTGGTGCTGGCCGGGGGCTCGAAGGTCAGTGGGAGGGGCCACGCACACTTGAAGTTTAACCAATCGGGACATGTTTATGCTAACGTCCTCTCGGTTCCTCTGATCTATGGTCACATGACTGCTGGTGTCAGCGGAATCAATCATGACATCATAGTTTCTCTATGATGGAGGAAATAATAAAATATTGCTAATGCAATGCTAGCTAGCATTCTCGCTAGACTGTGTAGCGGAGCGCTGGCCCCAGGCTGTGTGGTCGTCATGGAGACGGCGCTGTGAGACGGGGGGGAGAGAACGAGGATTTTACCTGGAACCCAAACAAGTTCTTGTAACCGCCAGAGGAGCCACTGGGTGTCCGGCTGACTCGCATGTCCATGTGTCCTTGGGCAGGACACCTGACCCCAGCATTGCTCCTGTGTCTGTGGCTACAGTGGGAAAGTTAAACCTGGTTTGTTTCATGCGACGGCCTCCCGCGTGCTCGCGTGCATCGACCGCTTTGAAGCAGCATTTGCGACAATTAGTTTGGAGGTTGATATTCGTTGGCTTCTCTCGGAGAAGGAAGTGGTGACCTGACTGACTTTGTGTCTTCAGCCCAGAGACGTCACCAACTTCACGGTGGGAGGATTCGCCCCAATGAGCCCTCGGATCAGCAGCCCGATGCACCACGGAGGAGGAAGTGAGTCGTCGCAGCGGCATCAGACCTGCACTCGTAAACCGGGTCTCACAGGACGGATTTGAGACTTAGAACGGCTCTATTTTGAATCTCGGAAACTCTGACGCAGTCCACATGTATTTTGAGCGTTAAAAAATTCCAGATGTTCTGCTGCCTATTGCCAGATGTGCTGGGCTTGTCTCCATGGAAACCGCTATCAACTCAGCCATTTGTTTCTACGTGTTTCTGCACTTGTGTAGAAGTTTTTCAGACACTAAACGCCACTTTGTCTGAGTGCACGACATCATCATGACGTTCACAGATTGAAATAAGACACGTTGACGTGCGCTACAGCTCTGTGAAGCCGAATTAAACGCTTAGCTGTGATTTCATGTGATAAAGGGATGGAAATGATGAAGAGATGACGATGTAATGAGGATGACCTGTTAAAAAAAGTCATCTTTCATTAAACTCTGTAGATGAATCTGTAAGAACAATGTTTTTGTCGTCCTGTAGGCTCCCCACAGAGGGGAGGAGGAGGAGGAGGTGGCGGAGGAGGTGCAGGAGGAGGGGGAGGCGGGGGGATGGGGCGGGGCAGAGGACGGAGAGACAACGAGCTGATTGGTCAGACGGTCCGTATCTCCCAGGGTCCCTACAAAGGTGAGACGAAGCCCGACTCCTCTGCTGTCAGACTCTTAAAACGACGCTGACCTGGACTACATTTCCCAGGATACATCGGTGTGGTGAAGGACGCCACGGAGTCCACAGCCCGAGTGGAACTGCACTCCACCTGTCAGACCATCTCCGTGGACCGTCAGCGCCTAACTACCATGTACGTGGTTTCTATCGCGATCACGTCCTTACAAGTCCCTTTAGGGCGGGGCTACACGCTGATTGACAGCGGCCCTTCTTCTCTTCAGTGGCTTGGAGGCGTTTTACACAACGACACATGTTGGCTCCTCCCCTTTCTTCTCTGGACGATGCGTCGTCCCCTCTGCCAAAAAAACGCCTCACCAAGTTTTAAACCCTCTAATTAATCTCTGTCTGCCCCCATCCTCCCCCCTCCCTCCTCCCCCCCTCCTTCCTCCCCCAGGGGCGCTAAGCGACACAGCGGGATGACCTCCACCCACGGCCGTACGCCCATGTACGGCTCGCAGACGCCCATGTACGGCACGGGCTCCCGGACCCCCATGTACGGCTCCCAGACGCCGATACACGAGGGTGAGACGCCCATGGGTTCATCGTGTTTTCCTCACCCTTCACAGCAGGGGGAGTGTTTTCCTTCGTCGGGGGACTTGGGTTCAGCTCCGATGTGAAACTTTATAATGTCACTATGAATGACGAGCTAATACAATATGTGTAGAGTGACCCCTGCATCCAGGGGCGGTTCAACCTGTGGTTACATCATCAATAGAAGCTTTATTGAATTACCAAGGACATAATCTGCAGCTAAATAACAAAATCATCAATATAATGGTTTTTAGGTTTTATACATACAAGAGTTCGACAAATGAAAGAGCGTCACACACGTCTTTTATTTTCATATATTCATGTTATTTGATCAACAATGTGTTTAATTTCTCTCAGCGGGAAGCCGGACGCCTCACTACGGCTCTCAGACCCCGTTGCATGATGGGAGCAGGACGCCGGGTCAGAGCGGAGCCTGGGACCCCAGTAACCCCAACACTCCTTCCAGGTAACACACACACACACACACACACACACCTACACACACACACACACGGCCTTAATGCTCTTTGTTCTTCCTCAGGAACGAGGAGGAGTACGACTTCGGCTACGATGACGAGCCCTCTCCGTCCCCTCAGGGCTACGGCGGGACCCCCAACCCGCAGACCCCCGGTTACCCAGAAGTCCCCTCTCCTCAGGTCAACCCCCAGTACAACCCCCAGACGCCCGGCACGCCGGCTATGTGAGTACTTCAAACATAATGATGAACAAAGTAAGAAGCGTTATTCCTCCGTGATGATTAAACACACTTTATTAGAACTGCAGTAACGTTGTGTGTGTGTGTGTGTGTGTGTGTGTGTGTGTGTGTGTGTGTGTGTGTGTGTGTGTAGGTACAACACAGAGCAGTATTCTCCCTACGCCGCCCCCTCCCCTCAGGGCTCCTACCAGCCCAGTCCCAGTCCTCAGAGCTACCACCAGGTGGCGCCCTCGCCAGTCGGCTACCAGAACACGCACTCCCCGGCCAGCTACCACCCGACGCCCTCCCCCATGGCCTACCAGGCTAGTCCCAGTCCCAGCCCGGTGGGCTACAGCCCCATGACGCCCGGAGCGCCCTCCCCCGGGGGCTACAACCCCCACACCCCCGGCTCCAACATCGAGCAGGGAGGCAGCGACTGGGTGACCCCCGACATCCTGGTCCGGGTGAAGGACTCCTTCATGGACCTGATGGGGCAGACCGGGGCCATCAGGAGCGTCACGGTAAACGCAGGAGTTGTCTTGGCAATCGGGGTAGTGGGGTGGGGGGGGGGCCTTAGGGGGTGTTCACCAGACTCCATTCAGAAAAACAGTGATTTAAGTTCTGAGGTCACAGGAGGCGTCGCTCTGCTAATCCCCCCCCAGCAGGACGCTGTCCGCTGCGTGTCACGTTGATTCATTGACCCCGAAAAGCTGTTCGCCGCCTGCTGGCCAATGCGCTCGCATCTGGCCGGCGAGTTAGCTCGTTGGCTAGTTAGCGTGTTAGCTCGTTGGCTAGTTAGCGTGTTGTGGCTGCTGACTTTGATAAATGGTTTTGTGTAACTTGTGTCTGACCCTCCGAACAGACTCGGCTGGTGTGTCGGAGCCTCTCTGGTCTCCTTGTTCCTCTTGTTTCCATGTAGCAACTTCATGTTGTGAGCTTTACCCAGCATGCAGTTCAGCTGCTGTGTTTCACCCTGTTAAAGGGTGTTTGTTGTGGCTTATTATGAAGCAATGACTGACGAGAATGAGACCAGTAGCTCATGACGTGTGACAGTAAATTCTGCCGCCTGCTGAAGAGCAACGTCACGTCACCCCGTCTACTGACCGCGCGTAGAAACTCCTCATGTGTCCTGCAGAGTTCACCTGCACAGCTGCTCTCACCTGGATCCTGGCGGGCGAGTCTTGTATTTGTGGTGTGATTTGGGGCTTTTGAGGAGACGAGCCTGAGCTTTATCAGAGTAAAAGCATCTGTTGTGTGAATGTGAGCCCGTGTCTGATTACATCTGCTCCAAACTGGCTTCCAGTGAGCAGAGCCGAGGCGAACCATCGATGAACGGCCAACTCGCATCTCAACTCACACGTGATTAGACGACGGGTCTGATGCAAACGGCTGGTTTCTCCCTTGTTGCTCTCTGGGAGGTGGAAAGACTCCAAGCTGGATGAGGCTCTTTGAGCATCTGGAAGCCGTCATTCAGGGCTCCACTTGTTAGTTCTGGAGCGAGTTCAGAGGAGATTAATGGGTCAGTCTGCTGAAGATCCCGTGTGAAGTGTTTTTTTTTCATGAAAACATATAAATTCCTCCATTAAATTATTTCAATCCTCACACAAGAAGACGGGAATAATTCACACGGGCACTAGTGCGTCATCTGAGAAGAGCTTTGTGTTCATAGTTGAAGACGTTGTGTCCCTGTGTCCCCCAGGGAGGGATGTGCTCCGTCTTCATGCAGGAGTCGGAGAAGGTGGTCAGCATCAGCAGCGACCACCTGGAGCCCATCACGCCCACCAAGAACAACAAGGTCAGAGGTCGCACATGGCGCTGGTCAATGTCGTGTTCTTTTATTACTCTTTAATCTTTTGGGGTATTTCTGATGTTTTTCCCAGAATATCGGCCTGCATGACGTCGCTAGTACAGAAAATACAAGATACACAGGACGTTATTCTAAATGCATAAAAATACAGCGTTTGTGTTTGCAAATAGAATGAATCGGGGGGGAAGTTGTGCGATTGGTGCAGACGGGTCAGATCACAGCTGGTGACCGTTGCCATGGTTTCCAGGTGAAAGTGATCCTGGGGGAGGACCGCGAGGCGACGGGCATCCTGCTGAGCATCGACGGGGACGACGGCATCGTCCGCATGGAGCTGGACGACCAGCTGAAGATCCTCAACCTGAGGTTCCTGGGACGCCTGGAGCACTGAGGGGGGGCTACTCACCAGAGACTGTCCCAATACTGCTGCGCTGTGGGAGGCGGACATGTTGGGGGATGTAGTTTTTATTCCTCCATAGAGCTAAGGCCCGCCCACACAGCTCCACCCTCCCCTTTCTTTTTCTTAACGCTCCCTTAGCTTCGTCCTGTTTTTAAGTGCTCTCTGAATGTTCGGTTGTTGTTCTCGGTGGTTTGATGAAAGTGTAACACGTCAATAAACTGTGAGTCAGTGAAAGACAAACACGGGAACCCTTGGATTGTGTTTATTGGTCACGTGACGAGCTGCATCAATGGGCGTCAGCCGCAGGGCCGCCGCGGGTCCTGGTGGTCGATGGGCAGGTAGTAGAACGGGACCTGGGGGGGGCAGGGGTGCCCCTGGAAGGAGTCCCGGGCCTCCGGGTCCCCGTCGCCGCGGTGACCGCATCCGACGGTCAGGTTGCGAGAGATCGGGATCTTCACCTGGAACCACACCTCTCTGCCCTGCAGGGGGAGGAGTCTGTGAGAGGATATCCGACACGCAGTCCTAATGGAAATGAGTCCGATATACTGTTTGTATAGAGGATAGATGGATATCATGTCTGTCCTTCTGTCTCACGTCCCCCTTCCACTGAACTCCACACATCTGGCTACTTCTCTTCCTCTTATTCTGCTCATTTCTGTTCTCGCCCTCCAACTGTGAATCGTCCTCTTACGGAAGATGAGCAGGTGACATGAAACTGAATACGTGTAATGACGGATCATGTGTCCCCTCGTGAAGGTGAACGCGGTTGAAATGGTTTCGGTCAATGCGCTGAGGACCAGAGGGACGAGGCCTCACCTGGTCGCCTGTGACACACTGGACCTCATGTTTGTCTCCCAGATGTGGAGCCAAAACCGGATGAACCTCCTCCAGCTACAAAGAGGCAGCAAATGCAGACAGACAGACAGGGACACAGACAGACAGAGGACACACACAGACAGGGGACGCAGACAGACAGGGGACGCAGACAGACAGAGGACACAGACAGGGGACAGAAACGGGACACGCACAGACAGGGGACACGCACAGACAGAGGGACACGCACAGACAGACAGGGGACGCAGACAGACAGGGGACACGCACAGACAGAGGACGCAGACAGACAGAGGACACAGACGGGACAGAAACGGGACACGCACAGACAGGGGACACGCACAGACAGGGGACACGCACAGACAGAGGACGCAGACAGACAGGGGACACGCACAGACAGGGGACACGCACAGACAGAGGACGCAGACAGACAGAGGACACAGACAGGGGACAGAAACGGGACACGCACAGACAGGGGACACGCACAGACAGAGGACGCAGACAGACAGGGGACAGAAACGGGACACGCACAGACAGAGGACGCAGACAGACAGAGGACACAGACAGGGGACAGAAACGGGACACGCACAGACAGGGGACACGCACAGACAGAGGACGCAGACAGACAGAGGACACAGACAGGGGACAGAAACGGGACACGCACAGACAGAGGACGCAGACAGACAGAGGACACAGACAGGGGACAGAAAGACAGAGGACACAGACAGAGGACACAGACAGGGGACAGAAACGGGACACGCACAGACAGAGGACGCAGACAGACAGAGGACACAGACAGACAGGGGACACGCACAGACAGAGGACGCAGACAGACAGAGGACGGGGGACACGCACGCACAGACAGAGGGACGCAGACAGACAGAGGACACAGACAGGGGACAGAAACGACACGCACAGACAGAGGGCGCAGACGACAGAGGACACGCAGGGACAGAGGGGACGAGACAGACAGAGGACACAGACAGACAGGGACACAGACAGGCAGGGGACACGCACAGACAGAGGACGCAGACAGACAGAGGACACAGACAGGGGACAGAAACGGGACACGCACAGACAGGTGTGCTGTACAATGACTTTTTACTTTTAAACTTTTTTTGGACACTTTTTGTTAAAAAAAAAAGAAATACAAATAATGTCACATTACAATATGTTGACAAATGTTTTTAAAAAGTAATACTAGTACTAATACTAATACTGTAAAGAAGTCATATGATTGTATGTGCAAAAAAATAAAATATTCACATTATTGAATGAAAATATATATTATACTAAAATATATATTCTATTTTGTGTAGTATCATCAGTCATAGTATAGTATGTTGCCAAAACATGTAAAAATCCATTGTGTAATATTTGATGGACACACAAGTCTAATCATATTGTCGTTACCTTATAAGGACGCTCACAGGACGGATTGATTCCAGCTTCCTGCAGAAGCCTGCAGAGACACGCAGGACATGAACCATGACATCATGACATCATCATGAACCATGACATCATCATGAACCATGACATCATGACATCATCATGAACCATGACATCATCATGAACCATGACATCATCATGAACCATGACACCATCATCACCTTCACCTTGTTGAAACTCCATAAATTAATCCTACAAATGTCCACTGTAACTATTCAACATCGATAGGGAGTGTGTGTGTGTGTGTGTGTGCGTGCGTGCGTGCGTGCGTGTTTCTGTGTGTGTCTGTGTCTGTCTGTGTGTGTGTGTGTCTGTGTGTGTGTGTGTGTCTGTGCGTGTGTGTGTGTGTCTTTCTGTGTGTGTCTGTGTGTGTGTGTCTGTGTGTGTGTGTGTTTCTGTGTGTCTGTGTGTGTGTTTCTGTGTGTGTCTGTGTAAAAGTCTGTGTGTGTGTGTGTGTTTCTGTGTGTGTGTTTCTGTGTGTGTGTGTGTGTGTGTTTCTGTGTGTGTGTGTGTGTGTTTCTGTGTGTGTGTGTGTGTTTCTGTGTGTGTGTCCGTATTATGTGTATGTGTGAGAGTGTGTAATATTTCTGTGTGTGTTTCTGCGTTTCTGTGTGTCTGTGAAGTGTCTCTGTGTGTGTTTCTGTGTGTGTCTATTTCTGTGTCTGGTCTGTGTATGTCTGTGTGTGTGTGTGTGTGTGTGTCTAATGTGTGTGTGTGTCTGTGTCTGTGTGTGTGTAATGTCTGTGTGTGTGTCTGTGTGTGTGTGTGTCTGTGTGTGTGTGTGTGTCTGTGTGTAATAATAATAATATCTAATAATAATATCTAATGTCTGTGTCTGTGTAATAATCTATGTGTGTGTGTGTGTAATATCCTAATAATCTCTATTAATAATGTGTTTCGTAATATGTAATAATAATGTGTATCTGTGTGTGTGTGTGTGTGTTTCGTGTGTGTGTGTGTGTGTGTGTCTGTGTGTGTGTGTGTGTGTGTTTCTGTGTGTGTGTGTGTGTGTGTTTGTGTGTGTGTGTGTGTTTCTGTGTGTGTGTGTGGCTGTGTGTGTGTGTGTGTGTGTGTGTGGTATGTGCGCGCGTATTTCTGTATGTGTATGTTTCTGTGTTTGTGTGTGTGTGTGTGTGGCTGTGTGTGTACTGTGTGTGTGTGTGTGTGTGTGTGTGTGTGTGCGTGCGTGTTTCTGAGTGTGTGTGTGTGTGTGTGTGTGTGTGTGTGTGTGTGTGTGTGTGTGTGTGTGTGTGTGTGTACCTCTGGATGTCAAACTGTCCTCGTAGCTTGAGGCTGATCTGAAAGTATCTGAGTGGTGAGTTCATTCCTTCGACACACGCCGCACACACTCCGTGTTTCTCCCACTCCTGTTTCCTGTCACACAACAAACACACAATCACATGTAGTCTGACCGTCACAAATCAATTATTTTCTCTAGTAATCATCTGTAAAATTACCGATATCTCACATCTACTCCCCAACAAAGTACAATAGTAAGTCCTGCATTCAAAACCTGTAATCAGTACAAGTAAAAAGTACAATAAGTACCTCTGAGATGTAGTAGACTACACGTATAAAGTAGCACAGAATACTTAACTAAAGCAACTTAAGCTTGTTCTTTAGAAGAGTACTTGAGTAAATATACTTTGAGCTGATACCGACAATACAAAGTACTATGTACGAGTAGTATGTACTAATACTAGTGTCCATCGCCCGGGGATCAGTACCAGAAGTGGAAGCTGGGTTGAGTCTTTAGCAGCGACGGCCAGTGTTGATTCAGCTCAGGGTCCAGCTCCTGGAACACAGAAACCTCATCAGGTCTCAGGTCCGCTACTGGAGCAGGTCTCAGGTGCACTACTGAATCAGGTCTCAGGTCCACTACTGAATCAGGTCTCAGGTGCACTACTGAATCAGGTCAGGTGCACTACTGAATCAGGTCTCAGGTCCACTACTGAATCAGGTCTCAGGTCCGCTACTGAATCAGGCCTCAGGTGCACTACTGAACCAGGTCTCAGGTCCACTACTGAATCAGGTCCCAGGTGCGCTACTGAATCAGGTCTCAGGTGCACTACTGAATCAGGTCTCAGGTGCACTACTGAACCAGGTCTCAGGTCCACTACTGAATCAGGTCTCAGGTGCACTACTGAATCAGGTCTCAGGTGCACTACTGAATCAGGGTCTCTGGTCAGGTCTCAGGTCCGCTACTGAATCAGGTCTCAGGTCCACTACTGAATCAGGTCTCAGGTCCACTACTGAATCAGGTCTCAGGTCCACTACTGAATCAGGTCTCAGGTGCACTACTGAATCAGGTCTCAGGTGCACTACTGAATCAGGTCTCAGGTCCACTACTGAATCAGGTCTCAGGTGCACTACTGAATCAGGTCTCAGGTCCACTACTGAATCAGGTCCCAGGTGCGCTACTGAATCAGGTCTCAGGTGCACTACTGAACCAGGTCTCAGGTCCACTACTGAATCAGGTCTCAGGTCAGCTACTGAATCAGGCCTCAGGTGCACTACTGAACCAGGTCTCAGGTCCACTACTGAATCAGGTCCCAGGTGCGCTACTGAATCAGGTCTCAGGTGCGCTACTGAATCAGGTCTCAGGTGCACTACTGAACCAGGTCTCAGGTCACTACTGAATCAGGTCTCAGGTGCACTACTGAATCAGGTCTCAGGTCCGCTACTGAATCAGGTCTCAGGTGCACTACTGAATCAGGTCTCAGGTCCACTACTGAACCAGGTCTCAGGTAAATCAGGTGAGCTGAAGCGGACCGGGACTCACCTGAACGTCGGACTGAAACATGGGCCAGCAGCTACAGCAGCGCCCCACCTTCTGAGGCCTGCAGGGTGCGTGTGAGGTTGACGGTATAATTGTAATAACAATCATCGTAATAATGGTACCAGTAGTAATGATTTAATGAACAACAGTACTGATAATGATTGTTATGATTGTTACGTTATAAGGTGAAGACGCTCTCACCAAAGACCGTGGATCGTCCAGTTGTTGATACTCGGAGGAATCTTGCAGAGAGTCTCTTTGTCCAAAGACTGCAGGACGAGACAGAAAACATGAGACCTCCATTAAGAACAGCATGAGAACATCATGAGACCACCATGAAGACACCAGCAGCCCCACGTATTGATCGGTAGAAACGATTTGGCCCTTGGTGGTGATGATGGAGCCGACCTGACAGAAGGCTCCGGGCCACTGCAAGGTGAACAGCAGACACTTCCAGGAGCAGAAAGGCTTTTTGCCCGGCGAGTCGGGGCCTTGGCGGCCATGCTTGTAGTCCTGCCAGGGTCCTTCCTGCGTGGCGGTGTAGTCCGGAAGCTGCAGCAGAAACACAACTGCAGGACTCAGTCCGACCAGCAGGGGCAGCGCCGTGCGCCACATCTCCGTCCAGGTGCACTGATCAGAACATAAACATCAATTAAACACAACATTTAATGTAGAATACGTTGACTCTGTAGCTGTGGTGTTCCCCAAGGTTCCATTCTGGGGCCTCTCCTGCTCAACAGGTCCACTAGCTCAGATTATGGAAAGAAACCAGTACAAATCTGACACACAGATCTCCTTAACGTTATCACCAGGGGACCATGATCATTGGACAAATACATAACTGGATGTCCCAGAGTGGTCTTCACTGAACCAAAGATGAAACATTAGTAGCTTCAATCACTGACGTTAAAAACCACAAACAAGGCCAGAAATCCAGGAACGGATTCAGACCTCAAGCTCAACGGCCATGAAGACAATCTGACGTCTCAACCGGATTCTATAAGAACGTCCATGAATTGACTGGAATATTGTAACGGTGTGTTCACAGGTCTCTGTAAAAAGTCAGTCAATCAGAGATCTGCAGGTCGAGTCCCCACTAAGTCCAGGAGTTTGGACCACATCCCTCCAGCTCTGAGGTCTCTAAACTGTCCAACAAAGAACGGACTTTAAAATCCTGCAGTTGGTTTAAAAAGCTCTGAATGGTTTCGGGACAAAATACAAGTCAGACCTGCTGCTGCCTGACGAACCACCCAGACCCCCAGGTCCTCTGGGACTCCTTCCTGTCCCCATAGTCAGGACCAAACCTGGAGACCAGCTTCAGTTTTGCAGATCCACATCTGGAACAAACTCCCAGAAAGGTCTTCTGAGTCTCTCAGACAGACGGGTGGACAGACAGGTGGACAGACGGGTCTTCTGAGTCTCTCAGACAGACAGGTGGACAGACGGGTCTTCTGAGTCTCTCAGACAGACGGGTGGACAGACAGGTCTTCTGAGTCTCTCAGACAGACGGGTGGACAGACAGGTGGACAGACGGGTCTTCTGAGTCTCTCAGACAGACAGGTGGACAGACAGGTGGACAGACAGGTCTTCTGAGTCTCTCAGACAGACAGGTGGACAGACGGGTGGGCAGACAGGTGGACAGACAGGTGGACAGACGGGGTGACTGGGTCTGAGTCTCTCAGACAGACGGGTGGACAGACGGGTGGACAGACGGGTCTGCTGAGTCTCTCAGACAGACGGGTGGACAGACAGGTGGACAGACAGGTGGACAGACGGGTGGACAGACAGGTCTTCTGAGTCTCTCAGACAGACAGGTGGACAGACGGGTGGGCAGACAGGTGGACAGACAGGTGGACAGACGGGTGGACAGATGGGTCTGCTGAGTCTCTCAGACAGACGGGTGGACAGACAGGTGGACAGACAGGTCTTCTGAGTCTCTCAGACAGACAGGTGGACAGACAGGTGGACAGACAGGTCTTCTGAGTCTCTCAGACAGACGGGTGGACAGACAGGTCTTCTGAGTCTCTCAGACAGACAGGTGGACAGACGGGTGGACAGACAGGTCTTCTGAGTGTCTCTGCGGCTTCAGATTGAGACTTTTCGGTTTGCTGATTGAAACCAGATGTAACGGGTGAAGTGATTCTTTTCACTCTGAAGAGCGACAGATGTTGTTCATCACGGAACACTTTGAAGACCAGAGTCAAAGTTACAACACACACATTAGTCTTTTTCTCTGTGAACATCTGGACACAAAATGTCTCCAACTTTTAAATCAGAGCAGAGGAGAAATGATGAAGACGGCGGAGAACTTACCAGAGAGCTGCTGCTGCTGCTCTGACCTCCTGCTGCAGCTTCTCTGCAGGAAGCTCGCAAACAGGAAGTGAACCTCAGGTGTCTGTTTAGAGGAAGTGGTCTCTGCGAGACACCTGAAGGACCACATGACCCGACCACCGACACGTGTCCCACACTACAAGCGCTGAACTTCCACACGTTTCATTTTAAAGTTCTCTGTAGACACACAAACAGCTTCAGGCTCCCTGCGGTTACACAACGGCAACAACCTTGTGTTTCTTCTAATATTCACAATAATAATCACTGTGTGCGTTCCCTGTTGTGCAGCGCACACATTTTGGCCTCTACGGGGGATCGTAGTTTGACACTGATACCGTGTGTGTGTGTGTGTGTGTGTGTGTCCTTGTCAGCGTGAAGCGAGGCAGCGCCGCTCGACACACTCGGCCACAGAATGAATCCCCTGCTGGTAAATATGACTTTCTCCTCTCTCTCCTTCCCTCGGCCGGAGGTCACATGACCTTCGACCTCGCCACTTTCGCAGGAGTTGTGTTTTATTGCTGCGTGTGCGAGTTGAACATACGACCCGCGTGTAAACACGCAAGCCGCTGGGACACGCGTGTGAGCGACACCACGAGGTCCTGCACTTCAGAGACTCATATCATATAAAGTCGTATAAATGTTTCGTGTTTTCGGCTGAAGGCTGAAGGTCAGCTGTTGTTTGACTCTTGGACACAAGAAGGCCGGTGACCTTTAACACGCTCTCTCTCTCCCTGCGTACGGGGTGTCGGGTTCGGAGGCCGTGATTGGCTGGAGTCCGGCGGTTGTGCTCACAGCGACACAACGTGACCTTAGCGGACGTCTAACAGTTTCATTTCAAAATAAAAGATATTTGAAATAAAAGACTCTTCATTCTGAAGAGTTTCTTATTCCTTTCAAGTCAAACGCACAAACAAAGGGAAGCCTTTGGATTTATTTCCCACAGGATGCAGTTCTAGTTCAGCCGACGAGTTCAGGCCCTATCAAAGTAAAGGTTTTGACCCACGCTGGGTTTTCCTCATAGAATTAGCAGAAAATAATTTGAACGCCATGTAAAACATTAATAATATCTTCATAAAAAATAGAATGAAAACGTTAAGGAAATAAAAGATTTTCTAGTGTTTTCATCACAAAACTGTGGCGTGATGTGAGAAAATGACACATTAGGGATTTATTACACATCAGGCCACATGTTATATATTTAAAGACAGAACTATTGATTTAAGTCTAATGAAACACAGCCGACAAAAACAGAACAGAGGATCACTTTCAGAAGGTCATGGACATCACCGCGGTTACCGCGGTTACCTCGGTTACCGCTTCCTCTTTCCTCTGAAGTGATGTGGAATGTGGAAAAAATACAAACAAAGTAAAGTGAAGTAAAGTGATGAAATCACGTGTTTGAAATGTTGTAAAGAATAAAACATGTTTAAAGGAGAAACAGTAATTCAGTCATAAAAGAAGTTTCATGTTGCGCAACAAGTCTTTCACAAGAAGAAATCTTAACGGGAACAATCTGCACTTGTTTCTCCGCTGGAGATCAAATCCCAAACAAACTTTGTTTGTGTTTCCAGAAAGTTCAAGTTCTGGCCCAGCGGACCTTCGGAAGCTCCGCCAGGCAGCTGAGGAACAAAGTCCCCGAGGCCCAGAAGCTCTTCCAGGTAGCCGGTTAGACGTCGGGGACAGGAGACCACACTCAGGCCGACGAGACACTAACGCACAAAAAGGCACAAAGCCAACAAACGTTCTCCTCCGGTTCTTTGAAGAGGAGCCGAAGGAACTCACACGCCTCCCACGAACCAACCAAAGAATTACTGTCGGCATGCAGCCGCCCGTCTTAATACTTTGAATGTGTCCCCCAGGAGGACAACGGGCTGCCGGTCCACATCAAGGGGGGGACTGCGGACGTGGTTCTGTACCGGGCCACCATGGCGCTGACCTTGGGAGGTAACGTGGGCGCGACCTTCAGGAGCCACCACACGAATTCTATCATTAAATGTTCAGCCATGAAAACAAAGATCATCATCATCATCATCAGGTCACAGGAGGTCAGAGGTCAGCGCTAACGCTCACTCTATTTCCTGCTTCCTCGTCTCCTCCCTCCGGTGACCTATCCGCGTACGTCTTAAGGAAAGGAGCTAGGAAGCACAGGTGTCTCCTCGGCGGAGGTCCTAGGACACATTTAAGTTATTTTAAAAGGACTTTCTCACTTCCTCACCTTGGGTGGTAGGAACGCAAGGAAAGGAGGCAAGGAAAGGAATGGAGAATGTCAAAAATGCAGAACTGAGAGGAGCTGTACTTTAAATATTTACACACTCACGGGGGATCTGAAACAGTATTTTGGGGTTATGTGGAAGTGAAACCCCCCATTGTCCTGCTGCTTCATCAGGGTGCGCTTGTTTTCCCCACAGGGACCTGCTACTCCCTGTACTGGCTGCTCTTTGCCGCGATGCCTCAGAGGAAAGCGTAGAGGAGGAAGACGATGATGAAGGCGACCCCCCCTCCCCAGTCTCACCACTGATGTTTGTTGTGTTTGATTTCATCAGGATGAGAATGTAATAAAAAGCTTCATTAAAGCGCGTGTGTGGTGGTGGCCGACCTCTACGTGACCTCTACGTGACCTCTACGCGACCTCTACGCGACCTCTACGTGGGTCGTCCTGCTGGAAGATGTTGCACCATTTCAATGTTATACAGGTGGAATAAATGTTCCGTCCTCATTGAGACATCGCAAGCGATCAGGATCACATCTGCATCGCCACAGACACTTCATCCAGATGTGCACACACACGACAACATCAGCATTAACGAGAACAGGAAACACGGAGACACGCGAGAGAGACACCAACGTTCCCACAGGAGATCAGAGGGACGTGTGGACGCGTCCTCACGGCTCTCGTACCGTAGAGACATCGGAGGACGAGAGGACGAACGGCGTGGAACCAGGTGATCCGTCCCGTTCACCTTCATCCAGAAGCACCTGGTTAGGAGGAGGAGGAGGAACGGACGCTTCTTCTTCTTCTGTCAAACGCTTTGAGTGATCACGGCTGCGCGTTGTGTCATCACGCAGGTTCACAGACTGGAGAGCAAAACATTTTATTACTAACACTGGAATAGTTCAGTTTGTATATTATTATACAGGAACTAACTGCTTTACAAAAACAAAATGATACAATATCACATGTATGTACAGTGTAGTAAATATACCATCTCAAATTGTACACAAAGTATTTACAATCATCACACATACTGCAATAAAACAAAACTGGGACTATTACTCTACAGACATCAGATTTGCATAACATCAAATAAAACATGCCACATCCAGGGTTCTTCTCTACGAACCCATGTTTCAAATTAGTGCAAGTCAACCACTCGTTCAAGAGCTTCTGGATAATAATCCGGAATACGTCCAATCACACGCGGGATCGTGATCAGGTGATCGGGTTACAGGACAGACTCGATGGGGGGAAGAAAAGAGCTTTAACGTCTTCGGCAAAAATTCTGACCCAACCTGGACTTTCAGCGCCGCGCGACCCCCACGCGGCCCCCCACGCGACCCCCACGCGACCCCCCCTCCCGAGTGAGATCACGTGACTTTAACATCACGCGCTCGCCTCTGGACTATTTACACGTGAAGCAGCGCCGGCGTTTCCCGAGACTCGGACCCCCATGAGAGGTCAAACACAGTCGAGGTCACGGCGCGGGCGGCCAATCAGATCAGTCCGAAGGCGGGCTCGCCGGCCTCGACACAGACTTCCTGTCCGTGGGAAGATGGATATTAGCGTCTTCTAAATAAACCGTTCAATCGGTGGACTAAAGCATCAGCGCCTCACCGCGACCTCTGAACCCGTCCCACGGACCAATCAGATGGTCCCTGACGCGGATGGAACCGATGCATCCGATTGGTCTGTCGGACGGATCGGAGCGTCCGACCCGTCCGGACGGCTGAAACGCAGCGAGACGATTCGGTTCCCCGAATGTGAGAAACCTCAAAGAAGCCGGGGCTCCGCCCCCGCCGCGAAGACCACGAGCCAGCGTCCTCGGATGGCGAGACGGGCCGCAGCACTCCGCCCCCCCCCAGTCGCTTGAGTCGAGGATTATTGCCCCACTTTGTCAACGTGTAAACAAACAAACAAAAATCCTGCTGATGGAAGAAAACAAGGAGAACATTTTACAGCGAGACAAAAGCACAACAAGAGGAAAGAAGCCCGGAGCTTTTCACCCCCCCCCCCTTGTGTTCTGCCCCATCGGAGGTTGTTATTGGACGTCGTTGTTGTTGTTGTTGTTGTTTTGGGATGGAGGGTTTTGTACAGGATAAATACTCTCAGGCAACAGGGCATATGGATGATTGTTAGAGGCTCAGGCTCCGCCTCCACATTAGTACCTGTGTTCTTTGTCTTCTGAACTTTACAAATTGTACACATTGAAAACCCGACAAAGGCACACATGGAGAAACGTCTAGTTAGCACTAAGGACTCGTTATACACATCTGTCTATGTCAAATACCAACAGCCCCCCACGCGGCTCCATTTGGTCCAGAGGAGGCGGCTGAGGGGGTCGCACGGTCTCTGTTTGCCCCCCCCCCACTCCAATAGGTCCACGTGTGTGTGACCCATCCTCCAAGCTCCGCCCCCTGCGCCGTCCCAAATAAGGTACTTGAAGCAGCACAAAAAAAATTCAAGTTTTTTCTCCTCGGCGCTTAAAAAACCTCAACAGAAAAGGGGGGGAAGCACCGAGGGAGGGGGGGACACACGGGGTGCAGCATGAGGTCTGGCGGGCCGGGGGGACGGGGGACGGGCGGAGGAAGGAGGTCACACGATCTTCTTGATGCTGGGCCTCTTGAAGCTGCCGGCGCTGCGCTGCTTCTGGACCTGACTGGCGGAGCCGTGGCGAGTCCGTCCCCCGCTGGTCAGGGCGGAGCTGGGGGACAGCTGGACGTTCTCCTTGTCCACACCTGGAGGACGGAGACACATTGTGATGTCATTGTAAACAAACAGGAGGAGGCGCTAGTAACGATACCAGCTAACCGCTAACCGCCGCTAGCCAACGGCTCATTCAGGTACAACGTGATGCGTTCAGGCGCAGGTGATATTAGTGATCCGGTTTAACTTCATTGTTATACATCATAAAGATAATTAGTTTATTGTAGGAAAATAGATTTATTTGCTAATCATTTTAGAAAAATAAAAACAATTTAAACTATTAAAAAGTACAAGATTTAGGAAGTTCGAAGGTGTTTTTGGACAATGACAGAATCACGTGGTCGCCGACGGGAAGCCGGAGGTCACCGGGGTCACCTGGCGAGTGCTGCGAGGTGGCCAGCGAGGTCATGGAGTTGGACAGGTTGAGGTTGGCAGTGATGCTGAGCTGGCTCTGGCTGGTGGGGGGGTACGGGGAGGTGGGCGTCCTCAGCTGCTCCTCCCCCCGCTCCTCCTCCGCCGCCGGCAGGTAGCGGTCGATCAGCGCATCCAGGAACTTCACAATCAGCTCGGCGTAGTCCGGGATCTGCGTCTGCTGCGGGGGGGGGGGGAGGGGATCAATGTGTGATCAATAAGTTACGTAACACGGACAACGAACACGGACACGAACAAGGGGTTCTGGGTAAAGATGTTAGGGTCGTACTTCTTACCTTAGAGAAAGGTCCAGCGAACCGCCAGAGCCCGTTGAAGCCGAAGCCTGGGGGTAAGAGGGGGAAGGGGGGAGGGGGGTGAGGGGGGGGGGGTGAGGGTTATAGATTCCATTACTCTTTTGTAGTTGAATTTGTTTGTATCTTTGCGTGAGTTCATGACGTGTTATTCTGCCCCCTGCTGGTCACTGGACCTTCACCCCCCATGAGAGCAGTGAGTCTTACTCTGTAGGTAGGAGGGCTGGTACTGGGGGGGCGACTCCTCGTGGTAGACCACGCTCTGCACGATGCCGTGCACCGGGTTCAGCAGGTTGGTGTCCTGGCACATGGACAGCACCGTGTTGATCTTAGAGTCCAGCAGGTTGTGGCTGTTGGGGGGGCAGATAGAAGACTAAGGTCATGGGGTGAACAGACCCAGACCCGTAGAGACCTTCAGACCGAAGTGGAGAGCGAAGGAGAGGAGGTGAACTCACACGACAGGAAACACCTTGGGGAAGACGACGCTGGCCTCGGCCAGGTACTCGTACAGGATCCTCTGGTCGAAGTCGTCCGTGGTGTACTTCACCTGAGTGGCCTGCAGGGGGAGGAGAAGAGCCCGTGAGCACACAGAGGAGCAAACGGCGGACCCCCGTCAGTCGGGTTCCTCGGGGCTCCTCGGGGTTCCTCACCAGCACGGTGAGCAGCAGCGCCTGGATCTTCGCGGGTCGGTCAGCACCTCCTCGTCCAGCAGCACGTTGGACTCGGAGACGGACACTTTGCGCAGGTGAGAGTTCCCGATTCGTTGAGTCTCTGCAACGACAGGACGGGGCGAGAACATCAAACATCTGTCTTCTGAAGAGCCAGGAGCCATCGGGGGGGAGGGGGAGGAGGGGGCGCTCACCTATCTCGTAGTCATTCTCTGCCACTCGCCTCATCTTGGGAGGCGTGGTCATACCCGACTCCATCTCCGGCCTCTTTGGTGCTTTAGAGTCCGAGATGAGATGATCGAAGCTCTTCCTGGTGCCTGCAGAGAGAAAGTCTTCAGGAGGTCCCTCTCACAAATATCACAAAAACATCTCTTCTCTGAGGACATTTAATACTGGACGTGTTGGTATGAAGGTAATAAAGAACCGTTCTTTCTTCTCATGAAGGTTCCTCACTGAGTGAAGTGGTGGAAGTGGCACCAGGATACGAGCGGTTCTATTCTCTAATGCAAAGGAGCTTCAGTGCTTCCTTACTTTGCTCCTTTAGCACAGGAACCACTGGACCGTCCTTTACCAGAGGAGAGGAGATCATTCCGTCCCACAATGTTTAAATAGAGACGCGTCATTGGTCCGTTATAAACAACGATGATGCCGTGGAAACACAGATCATGTGACATCACTCGTTTATTCCTCTGAACCGGGTTGTTTGTGCGTCTGCAGGACTCACAATAACAACACATGAAGCATCGGAGACGCTTCTTTGTAGCTGCAGACTGACGTCCCTGACAAGCGTCGAGTCGATTCACTAAACACGGCCGTGTCCTTTCCTGACTCCTCATGAACTCTCCTCCCCACCTTCCCTCGACCCCGTGACGTTTCTCACAGGTCGAGGGACAGTGGTTAACTCGGCCAAAACGTCTAATGTACTGTAGACGACAGCTGTGTGGTGATGCCATGTGACCTGGTGACATCACCGGGTCATGTGACCTACCCAGCAGCTTCTTGGTGTTGGCATGTGAGGGCTGACCCATGTCCAGGCTCATGGACTTGCGTGTGCGGGGGCTGATCTGCCCCACTGTGGGGTATTGATGGGCAGACAGGTAGCGCTCCGACACCTGAGGGGACGTCCAGGGCTGGGTCTCCCTCAGAGTCCTGGGGGGGGGGGGGCAGATAAAGAGCTTTAGGTTCTGTCTGAAGAGACATCCCGCCAGGGGACGGGGGTCCCGGCTCTGACCCACCTGCAGCTGGGGTCCACGATGTGGCTGGAGTACGTTTCCATGGGGACCGGGTCCATGGAGAGGTCCGAGATCAGCAAGGACTTCCTGTGCTTGAGGCTGCAGCGACTTCGGACCTCCTCGGAGACGGTGAGCAGCGCTGGCAGGAGGACACGACTTATTGGTGGATGTGAGCAAGACAGGACCTCAACACTTATCAATTCCTTAGAGGAGCAGAACTTTTATTTTGAAATGAAGAACCAGTGAGCACGTGACCTACCTGCCAGGTAGGCCACGCTCTGCGTGTTGACCTCAAACTTGTCACACTTGAGATGCTTGCTGATGAGGGCCAGCAGCGTGTGCAGGATCCTCACCGTCCTCGCCACCGTGGTGGGAGACGGGTGTCTGTAGCCTGCAGAGACAAGAAAGGGACATAAGTACATGAGGACGTGGGTGGGGTGGACAGGTGGAGGTTCTGCCTACCTTTCAGCAGGTGGCCCACTAGCGCAAAGTTGAAGTTGGCGCTGAAGTTGAGGCCCACGAAGTGATCCATCTGCTTACAGTGCCACTCTAAAGGATGCCTGATCTCCATGAAGACCTCCTCTGGACTCTGAGGAGCACAAGGGGGCAGTGAGTCGTGACATCATAGGAGCTACACACACTATGCCTTTTTGTTCACTTCTGAAGTTCTTTAAAAAAACACAACTTTGTGCCCAACTAAAGAAAAGCTTCACGTGTTAAAGCTGCATTCTGTGTAGTGACCAGCAGGGGGCGACTCCTCTGCTCCCATAGACGTCTATGAGGAAATGACTCTACTTCTCTGTAGTGACCAGCAGGGGCGACTTCTCTGCTCCCATAGACGTCTATGAGGAAATGACTCTACTTCTCTGTAGTGACCAGCAGGGGCGACTCCTCTGCTCCCAGACGTCTAAGGAAATGACTCTACTTCTCTGTAGTGACCAGCAGGGGCTATGAGGAAATGACTCTACTTCTCTGTAGTGACCAGCAGGGGGCGACTCCTCTGCTCCCATAGACGTCTATGAGGAAATGACTCTACTTCTCTGTAGTGACCAGCAGGGGGCGACTCCTCTGCTCCCATAGACGTCTATGAGGAAATGACTCTACTTCTCTGTAGTGACCAGCAGGGGGCGACTCCTCTGCTCCCATAGACGTCTATGAGGAAATGAGACTACTTCTCTGTAGTGACCAGCAGGGGCGACTCCTCTGCTCCCATAGACGTCTATGAGGAAATGACTCTACTTCTCTGTAGTGACCAGCAGGGGCGCTCTCTGCTCCCATAGACGTCTATGAGGAAATGACTCTACTTCTCTGTAGTGACCAGCAGGGGCGACTCCTCTGCTCCCATAGACGTCTATGAGGAAATGACTCTACTTCTCTGTAGTGACCAGCAGGGGGCGACTCCTCTGCTCCCATAGACGTCTATGAGGAAATGACTCTACTTCTCTGTAGTGACCAGCAGGGGGCGACTCCTCTGCTCCCATAGACGTCTATGAGGAAATGACTCTACTTCTCTGTAGTGACCAGCAGGGGGCGACTCCTCTGCTCCCATAGACGTCTATGAGGAAATGACTCTACTTCTCTGTAGTGACCAGCAGGGGCGACTCCTCTGCTCCCATAGACGTCTAGAGGAAATGACTCTACTTCTCTGTAGTGACCAGCAGGGGGCGACTCCTCTGCTCCCATAGACGTCTATGAGGAAATGACTCTACTTCTCTCTTGATTTATTCCCTCAGTAAACATTGTAAACATGAGTTTATGGTCTCAGTCTCTAGTTTCAAGTCTTTATTTAGTGACTGATCCACTGGTCCATTTAGAGTCAAACAGACCATAAAGCAGGGGGCGCTTTAGGGCGGGGCTACACGCTGATGGACAGGTATCTTCTTACATTAGGGGAGTGCGTGAGTGCGGGAGTGCGTCACCTTGTCGTTGAAGACGCGCATGGTGTCCAGCGTGTGGAGGTTCTGCTCCAGCAGGGCGGTTCCAGCAGAGTACAGGTTGACCTCGTCCAGCTGCAGCACAGCGACCGCCACCCAGAACAGAGCTTTGTGCATGGGAGACTCCTGCAGACGCACAGAGACACACAGTCACACACGGGCGCTACCTGCACAGCTCGCCCCCCTGCCGTGAGCCCGCTCACCTTGCTGAGAAGAGGCTGCAGCTTGGTCAGCGCGATGACCGTGGCCTCGATCAGCACCTGGCTGTTGTAGTTGTCGGGCCCCTTCAGGCAGCTCTCCAGACCCTGGGAGGAGTTCATTAAATATCCTTATTTGAGTCTGGTTTTTCTCTGATCATATCCTCATCGTTGCACTCAGGGACTTAAAGTTTAATATTTTCACAGAATCAGTTTAAAGTAAAAAAATAAAAGCTTTGTTGTGGCTTCTTTTTTTAAACCGAAGCAAACGATGAGTTCAGGGGCTTTTGGAAAGCGGACAACCTAAAGCAAAATAAAAGCCCAACACAACTGTAGCGTGGATGTGTCCTCCAGATGGGAGTAAACGTGCGTCCAGTGTCAACCGCCGTGGACACGGACCCCGAGGACACGGACCCCGAGGACACGGACCCCGAGGACACGGACCCCGAGGACACGGACCAGGACACGGACCCGGCGCTCTCACCCGGTCGATGCTGAGCAGAGGGCTGGCCTTGCTGAGGATGCGGATGATCTGCTTGATCTGTCCGTGGCTCACGCGCTTACTGATGCAGCCGAACACCACCAGCGCCCGCGGCTGCAGGGACGGGTTGTACTGGAAGGCAAACCTGGACACACACACACACACACACACACACACACACATTATGTACACAGAGAGACACTCTAGAAGGGAAACTGTCCCGGGTAATTTAAACCAACCTGAAGTTATTCTACAACAATTACTTTCATAAAACAACAATTCCAATGATTAGGAAATGAAAGATGCATTGATCGTCATTGTTGTTAAAGCTGTGGAATAAGAGCCTAGATCACAATTCACCTTCAGTGTATGTTTGCATCCATGAGAAAACATCTGTATTCATTTATGTGAATCACCAACATTACATTTTACAGATGACACATGAACGCATCACGATGACGTTATAATGTTCTCAATAAACAGAGCCTGAGCGCATCGCGCATTCAATTGCAGACCAGACAGACAGACAGACAGACAGACAGACAGACAGACAGGTGTCTCTCTGCAGCATTTGATGGATCTTCCATCAGAAGCCATCAGCGGGCTCCTGGAAGCCGACTGAACATTGAAGCATTGTGGAGAGACGGAGGTTCGTACTTCTGAGCGAGCTCCGTCCACTGGTCCAACCACTTGCAGGCCGGGATGTCCCTCATACAAGCCTGGAGGGGGACAGGGGACAAACCACAGTGTTAATCACTTCTATGGATCCGTTACCAAGAGACCAAGAGCAGAAAGCTACACACACACACACACACGTGTCACACACACACACACACACACACACACACACACACACACACACACACACACACACACACACACACACTACACCTGGACCAGGTAACACGTTATTAGCACACTTTGTCTTTCTGTGAACATCTTGATCCGTGTTGTTCTGGTTCTGCTCCCTCTGGGTTTAAAGCCTCAGCTGGATGATGACGGGCGTTTGGATTTCTATGGTCAGGTGGTCCAGTAGCTTTGTCTATTCGTGTCACTGGTTTCATGGCCCGGATATTCCAGCAGGTTTATATATGATTTCATGCATCATCATCATCACAAATACCTCCATGATCTCCAGCAGGGCCTCGGTGACGGTCTCCAGGGAGGACAGCGCGAACGTCTCTCTCTCGTAGGAGCCCGGCGAGAAGGAGCGGTCCCTGTAGCTGGAGCGGAAGGCGATGACGGCGGCCGACTTCACCTTGCTGATGCCGAACAGCAGGTAGAACTTTGGCAGGGAGAACTCGGTGAGGCTCAGCCTCAGGACCTGCTTGGTCTCCTCTGAAAACCATCAACAAACGCAAGGTTTAGTCTCCACACGAGAACCGGCCGGACCGCCATGACCCGCCCCGCCCCCGCCATGACCCCGCCCCCGCCCCTCACCGCTGAAGTTGAGCTGCGAGCAGGTGCACAGCGAGTGGATGATGTTGATGACCAAGCCGTGGGTGGAGGCCCGGAGGGACAGCGGCCCGGTGGCCACCAGCAGGGTGACCACGTGGAACAGGTAGGGCAGGTGCGCCGCAACGTCCAGGGAGTTGTTGAAGGACAGCATTAGCATGTAGCGCGCCAGGATGGCGATGTCGTCCCACATGAGGTGCTGCTCCAGGGTGGGGGTGGGGGACAGACACGTCTTATCGATGATCTTACACATCCGGCCAATCACCTGCAGCGAGAGAGAACAGCCAAACCCCTCAGATGAAACCGCGAAGCATCGTCACCACTTCATCCAAACCCGAGTCCATCACCATGAATACACTTTACAGACGACACCTGAACGCATCACAACGTACCTGAAGGGCAGCTGGTTAGCGACTAGCTACGTGATCAGAGAACTACGAGTGATGTCGTCATCACTGTTAAACTTTATTGGTGCCGTGATGGTCGACATTAGTCCCTCGGCAGCACTTCAGCACTGAACACTGGGGGGCTTTTCTCCCTCACAAAGGCCCCCATTCACAGCCGGATCCGGCGCCGGGCCTTTTCTATTGTGCTGTGTTGGGCGGACTCGGACCCCCGGCACTCGGAGCGTCTCCCTGAAGCACGGCGGCTTGTGCATCGATTTCTCCTCATAGTGAGTAAGAAGTTATCACAGTTATTGCTCCCATTTGTACTATTGTGTGTGTGTGTGTTAAATGTTATTCACTTTAATGCGTCAGTCTATTGCATCAGTGAATGAGTGAAACGACTGACGTTCTATTTAAAATGAAATAAATGAGTTACAATCACCGTGTCACCACACAGTTTAGACCCTTTAATAAGGATCAGCCTGGACGGTCAACGCGGGACATACGAGGTCTTTGTGTACGTACACAGCTCAGATATAGGAAGCTCCAGGCAGGAGGACGTGGAGGACACGGGGGACACCTCCCTGCAGCTAGCAAACATGGAGCTGACACGGAATCACCACCTCACCTCCACCCCCCCGGGAGCTGGAGCCTTCCCTCACCTTGCTGGAGACCAGCTTGACGTTCCCCGACGCCAGAGCCACGGCGGTGTCGGCCATGACCTCGGCCTTGATGGAACCCAGTCCCCCGGTGGCGCTGGTCTTGATGAAGCTGTCCAGCACCACGTCCAGCAGGTCGGTGATCTGAGGACAGAGCGAGAGGAGTCAGGGGGGACGGGGGACGGGGGGGAGACGTACCCATCAAGCGGAGTGTGGGACCCACCTGGCCCAGGCTCCCCCAGATCTTAGCCTGGATGGAGGGGTACATCTGCTTCTCGTTGATGGTCATGGTGATGAGTTTGTCCAAGATGGCGGTGACACGCTGGCGCTTGGCGTCGTCGTTGTGCTTGCAGAAGCGGACCAGGTTGAGCAGCCAGGGGGTCATGTACTCCAGGCAGAGGTGCTTCAGCTCGATGCCTGGTGGAGAGAAACAAACGCCAGGTTGCCTCTTCTCTAGCAGGGAGCTGCCCGTCAGCGCGTAGCCCCGCCCCCTAAAGCGAGAGGTAGTCGTTCCCTCATCGACGTCTACGGGACCAGAGGAGTCGGCCCTTTGGCCCCTTTAAGTGCTGCTCATTGGTGATGATGATGGATACGTAGCTAGAGTAATAACCAGAAGGTCTGCAGGGACTCCAGCGGTCCTGGGACCTGGACTCACTGGACTTGCTGAAGCCCGAGATGCACTCCTCCAGGAACTCCAGCGTGAGGTGGGGCTCGTTGGCGGCAAGCGTCTTGCTGATGGAGACGATGAAGAGGGTGTTGTTGGCGGGGATGCAGAGGCCCGACGTCTCCAGCAGCTGGCCCTCGATCTTCAGGTTGAAGGTGCAGGTCAAAGCGCACAGCAGGTTGTAAGCCGCCGACCTGGGAGGGGCGAAGGAGCGAGCCAGAGACTCTCAGTCGGCGAAGGTCTGGAGATAAACAGCTTCTTCACAGCTCGCTAAGCCACATTTACAGCAGAATCCCCACACAGAGCTGAACCAGCAACAAACAGACTTCTGATCTCTGGTTCTAACGTTTCTGGTTCCCCCACCGGAGCCCCGTTTCAGGTGGACCCGCCCGCAGCCCCCGCGGCACCGACCTGAGGCTGGGGTCCGAGCTGCCCAGGTTGAGCAGGGCGATGTTCAGCAGGGTGCCCGGCACGTCTTTGGGTCGGATCTTGGTGTGCTGCGGGATGGAGTCGGGCTGCGACAGCTCCCAGCGCGTGCGGATGTGGATGATGGACTGCACGATGGCGTCGCACTCCTGGTGCATGAAGGTGAGCGGCGTGCCCTGGTTGGCCATGGTGAGGGTGAACTGGCTCTCGTCCACCAGGCAGATCTCCTCGATCTCCGAGGCGTAGTAGACGTCGTTGAGGAAGACGGGCTGGCCCAGGACGCGGGTCCGCTCTGCCGAGGTCACCTGCACGGCGGTCGAGCCCACCTGCCCGGCGAGGGGAGAAGAAAGGCCGTCTTAAGGAAGCCGCTGGCGTCGCGGCCGACGGGCACCATTGGGGATCGGGACTACGCACCTTAATGGAGACCTTGGTGTCTTTGTGGGCCAGCTTGAGGGCATTGTGGAACACCTTGAGGTCCTCCTCCAGGGTCAGCGTGGCCGCCGGCAGCTTCTGCTGGTCCGGCTCGATGTGCTCGGCCAGCTTGGCCGGAGAGTCGATGAACTGCAGCCGCTTGCTGCCCTTCAGGCCCGTCAGCAGCCGCTCGTGGTACTTGGTGTACTCCCTCACCCAGGTGTTGCAGTTGTAGACGAAGACGGCCGCCACGTTCTCGTAGGCGAAGCCGGGGAAGACCACGAACCACTTGGACAGGAAGTCGGTCTTGAAGCGGTTGCTGGGCCCGACGTGGGTCAGGTCCACCACGATCTCGTAGGGCTTGGCGTAGTAGGGCTTGAGCGTGAGGAGCACGTGGTAGATGAGCAGGTCGCCGTTGATCTGGCCCGTTTTGAACCTACAGAAAAGGGAAACAAGGTCAAAGCGAGGCGCCTTCTGAGTGTGTCCAAAGCTTCTTTTTGTCTCTCTATTCTTGTTGCCGCCACCCCCTGCCTCGGTCCCTCCCCCTCGGCCCCTCCCCCGGTACACAAAAGGTCACATCTGTGCTCTTTGTTTCAGAGCGCCATGGACGGAACCAGAACCTCCCTCTGGCTGTTCCTCCTGCTCAGCCGCCTGCCGCTCTGTCCCACCGACGAGGGGCGGAGCCTCCTGACCGCGCGGCCGACGGGCAGCAGCCCGACGCCCGCCGGCCTCGTCACCGCCCCGCCCGCTAGCGGCGGCTGCCTGATGGACACGGAGATGGGTCTGGTCGCCGTGGGCTCGGCGGCCGCGCTCATCGTCTGCCTGCTGGGGGCCACCGCCGTGCTGGCCTGTCAGGTGTGCCTCATTCGGCGCCGGGTCTACGCCCCCCGGACGCCCCGGTCCAACCTGGACCTGGTGAGCGGCGCCGGGTACTGGGGCATGGAGCGGCCGGGGCGGGAGGGCTGGTGGGGCCGTGTGACGGCGGCGTGGTGCTGGAGGAAGTGAGAAGCGACGGAGAGGCGGAGGAAGAGGGCGGGGCCGAGGAGCGGGTCAGTCTGATGCAGCGCTCCGCCTCCAGAGACTCGTGCCTGGTGGTTCCCAAGGACCTGGAGGACATGCCCCTGGTGGTGTGAGGAGGAAACCCCAGAGGACCCAGACAGGAGCGCGCTTAACCCGTTTTATTTATATTCTAAGATCTACAGATACCAGAATGATAAATACACATTTATCCACTCCAGAGGGAAAAGTACTCAAATATTCTGACTGAATATACTTTTATCAAGAAGTTTACGACTCCCATCAAGGCCGTCAATATTCAAATGGGATTCAGTTTTACATTTTGATTAATACCTAAAAATATTGTTGTAAGCACTTAACTATTAACTACTATTAACTATTGTTGTTAAGCAAGTTTAAACATTTTCAACACTTAAAAATAGTAAATATTTTGTTATATATGTATATAAAGTTAATCTTCTACGGCCCTCTCTACTCCTCCTCCAAAATAAAAGTCCATGGAGAAGAAGTGAGGTGAAGGGTTTATTACATGAAATCCTTAAATAGGGAGTTTTTGGTGATGAGGATAATTTCAGCTGAAGAAAAGGGACAGAATTATTACGTTGTAGCTTTTAACATTCAGACATATAATCTGATGAGCTTCTGAGCGTCTAACAATTTTACATTTAAAAAAGCTGGACTCTCTCTGAAGACGCTTATGTTGTTCCATAACTACACGAGCCTGAATTAAATCATTAAGCCTTACAGCGCGTCCGTGTCTCAATACCACCGCTATTTATTCATACCGACTGACAGAATGCTCTTATTGTGAAATAAGAGCTCAGGAAGCTGGGGGGTCTGAATTCAGTCCCCACATGGTGCACTGTACCAGTCTGACACACACACACACACACACACACACACACACACACACACACACACACACACACACACACACACACACACACACACAAAACTAATATTTGTACATTCAGACGTTTCTTTCTAGATTTATATGTGAAATTACTTTCATTCAAGTGACGTTACCAGTATTTGTAGTATTTGTAGTATTTGCGTGAGCAGTTAGCGCCTCGTCAGTAAACGCGGCGATGTCAGACCTCCTTTAAAAGGCCGGCGTAACGCAGCAGCATGACCGGCGCTTCAGCTCGCCGTCCTCGGGTGCACCAGCATGAACTATGTTTGGCGCTTCGCCGCGTCACACTTCCTGTGAGAGCGGCAGGAAGGAAGCGTCAGTCAGAGGACATCGCCGCTCGAGGAGCCCGTGGGAGCACACAGCAGGGGGCACCGGAGAGCACCACGTCATCACCAGGTATCGGTGCGCCCTCATACCTGCTTCGGGAGGTTAAAGGTCAAGACGAGGAGTTTTAACGGCAAGAAGCTTTTATTGAACGCGCGTTTAGAGGAAGCAGCCGTTGCTTCACACGAGCGTCTCTGACTGAACGACTTCCTCTCCCCTCCAGGCGAACGCCATGTTCGCCGTCTGCAGGAGGCTGATCCTCGCCTGGCTGCTGACACACGGCGCCGCGCTGACGACCGGCCCGGACAGCGGCCCCTCGCACGCCGTGACGGGACCGCCGCCCACAGCGCACGCCGTGACGAGGCCGCCGCCCACAGCGCACGCCGTGACGAGACCGCCGCCCACAGCGCACAGGGCCAAGCAGGAGCCGCCCGGCGGTGGTGGTCACGTGACCCGAGAGACCGACAGCAGCACGCCGCCAACAACCGACCTGACGGCGTTTCCCCCGAGGGGCACCACCTGTGCCAAGACCACGTGGGAGACGCCGCTCGACTTCACGACAACTGGCGAACCGATAAAGGCACCAACAGCGGCAACCGCCTCCACCCGACCCGTCTCCTCCCGACCTGTCTCCACCCGGCCCGCCTCCTCCCGAACCAGCTCCACCCGACCCGTCTCCTCCCGACCCGTCTCCGCCCGAACCGCCTCCACCCGACCCGTCTCCTCCCGACCCGCCTCCACCCAGCTCCACCAGACCCGTCTCCGCCCGAACCGCTCCACCCGAACCAGCCGACCCACCGATATGACGACCCGGCTGCCCTCCGGCCTCCTCTCCACCACGCAGGCGTCTACCGGCGCCGCCGCGCCTACGCCGTCCGCCGGTTTACACGGAACTCCGGCCGCGGCAAAGACGGCGTCTGTCCACACCGGCGGGACAAAGGAAAGTGGACGGGGGAAAGAGGCAGAAGCCCCGCGAGGGGTCGACCCACGGCCAGGTGGTGGCGGGGCTGATCGGCGGCGCCCTGGTGGGGATGATGGTGGGCTTCCTGCTCATCTACCTGAAGAAGCGGCAGCTCCAGAAGCAGCAGGTGACCACCGCCGACTGGGCCGGCCCCTCGCCGTTCCTCGAGGGCGACGGCCCGGCGCCCCTCAGGCCGTCGGACCGCATCTCGCTGTCGGGCTTCCTGTCCCAGAGGCAGTCGGCGCTGCCGGACACGGAGCTGGAGGACATGGCGCCGGGCAGCACGTTTGGGGGCGTCGCCAAGGAGACGGCGAGCAACGGCGGCAGTGTGAACGCGACGGAGAGCCGCGCCTCTCCGACCGACGGGCCGCCGCAGTAGAGCCGTCACGTCATCAGTCACGTGACGGCTCGGGTTGATGAACCTGTGACTCGTTCATTCTTCACCCAGTCGGTTAAATGTGGCGTCGCTGATGTGAAAGTTGTCAGATAAATGAAGCAGAGAATGAAATGAAGCAGCAGAACGTGAGCGAACTCGTGTTCCTCATTTCACGCAGCTCCAGGTCTTAAACAGGAAGCGTCTCCACATCCGCCCGTTGGCTTCGCGCTCACCACCGTTCACGCTGTGGCTTCTGATTTAGATTTACACTTTGTGGTCCTTGAGAACGACGCTCAGCGGGTTCTACGGGGCGCGACGTGGCGAGTAGAGACCCCCGACTGCTCCCCGGGGCAAATATAAAACCCCGGGGTAATAATGCAACGCACGTCAGCTGAGCCACCCGTGATGTGTTCTTCTTCTTCTTCTTCTGTGGTCTGTGCTTCCTTCCACCGCGGCGAGAACACGCGTCTAACCGCCTGTCGTGGTGCGATGATGAAGCCCTCCGTTGAGCTATATTTGTATTTGTTAGTTTATGACGTGTGAACATGTTGAGTGTGTCTTGTGCTTTTGGATGTCACAATAAAAACAACCTACTTCCCCGTTTCAAACACTTCAACCCTTTCATAAAAACTATTTAAACATATCGACTAAACTAAAGTTCGTATTTATGAAGGAAACATAAAATAAATCATATCTAACAGGAATAGATGTATAATGATTATTTATCATTTAGATATGAAATGCATTAAATTCTGTGACTATTTTAAAATATAGTGATACTCATTGTGTACTTTTACTTACATGAAGTACAATATTTACCAGACAACGTTGCAATGATGAACGCACGCGGAGCAGGGCCCCCGTCTTCTACACCGGGTCGGCTCCACAACCCATCGAGTGACGTAATAATCCCGCCAATCGATAATGAAATTGATCGATTTGAATAATCGGTTTGTATCGTTTCATCGATGTGTTGGTGGATTTACTCAGTAAACACGAGTTCATGGTCTCAGTCTCTAGTTTCAAGCCTTCTTCAATACAGCAGGATGTTAAACGTCTAGTAGAAACAAAGCGTTAGAAGGTTAAATAAAGTTTGAACGGTATATTTAACGATTTCCTCTGGATAGTCAGCTCAGCCACTACGCCCCCCACGGACCTCGGCCCCCCCCCCCCACGGACCTCTGCCCCGCCCCCCCACGGACCTCTGCCCCGCCCCCGGCCTCCACTGACACATTCAGAGTGCCGTCTTAGTTTGATTTCTTACATATGCTGTTTGGTTCCCAGCGGAACCAACTCTCTCTTTCACTCTAAAGACAAAGTAAAGACAAAGTAAAGACATTTGACGTGAACTAGGGCTGCAACTAACGATTATTTTGATAATCAATGAATCTGTCGATTATTTCTTCGAACAATGAATCGGATTTTTTTTTTTAAACGGCATTAAAAAGCTTTAATTTCCAACCCTTTATTCTAAAACAGAACCTCAAATTCGTCAAAACTAGTTCTCTATACCACACTCACAAACACACCCTCATGTTCACTTGAAGCATATTCATTAAATTATTACCATCATTGTAGTGCAAGTTAAGTAAATGCATACAGCTAAAAAACGACCAAGTGCTATGAGATGAATTTAAAATGGCATTTGTAAATAAATGCATTAGAGGCTTCTTAGTTGATTTAATGGATCACCATGTGTCTCCCTTTACAGGCATAACATCAACTACCGTATAACCCACAGTATATGCGCAAGCGCACTGGACTACCGTATATGACAGCATTGAAAAGTACAACGCACACCAATATATTTGTCAACAATAACCGATATGGGACAAAGCACGAAATATAAGACAACACATTGAAAAATGAATGTTCCAAAAGAGGCGAGTAAATAAAAACGTGTCTTAGTCTTGCTAACTGCTTTACTGCTGTCATTAGCGAGCTAACGCTAGCTTGATCAGCTGGATGACGAGTAAACAGGAGGCTTGTTACGTCCCTCACGTCAAAACGGGACAACGTGGACCGGGACCCCCCACGCTCGCACACGTTAGACGACTAGTCGAACAGACGTCTCTCCCTGCGTCACGTGACTCACAACAACCGCCGGCTGCTCGTTCCTCCACGGCGGCTCGGCGCCTTTATTTCTATTTTTGCTCCGCGCGCATCTCCGCAACTCATTGAGTGACGTATTAATCGCGCGACACAACGAATCGATAATGAAATTCGTTGCCAACGCTTTTAATAATCGATTTGATCGATTTGTTGTTGCAGCCCTAATGTGAACGTTTGGCTCCTACAGGCACCTTTGGTAACGTCACATTGGGAGAAGTATTCACGTTCATTACTCAAGTAGAAGTACAGATACTAGGGTTTAAAAAGACTCCTGTAGAAGTATCGACTCAAGCTTTTTACTTAAGTAAAAGTATAAAAGTACTGGTTTCAAAACTACTTAAAGTATAAAAGTAAAAGTAATGTAAGAAATTCCATTACGGACAAACTCTTAATGCGTAACCTCGCTCACACAACACGTCAGTCCGTTACAGTGTGATCAGAAGGCGCCTGCAGATCACGTGACCTGCCGTCGGGACGGTGGAAACAACAACAACAAATGTATCTGACTTAAACAGATAAAACCACAACCCATTTTACAGTGACACGAGTCACACACACGTTGTTCGCATTGATTATGTAGACTGCATGTCATGGGGGGCATCCCTGTTTATAATGATGGGAAACACTGAACTGGCAGCGGTCGGTTATCAAAATAACCAGTATGTTCAGGCTTCATGAGCAAATACAGAATCCATTTGTGTTCATTTCCAAAGCCGCATTAAGACACACATCACTTTATTGTGGTCGGCGTGGCGCATACGCTGCACTGCCCCATGTCCCGTGCCAAGTGTCCTGAGAAAGACACCTGACCCCTAATTGCTCCCAGGCAAAATGTGAAAAAAAGCCATGGGTTTAAAGCCAGACTGACCTCAATAAGAGTTAATAAAAAAAAAACATTTAGGACAAATCTGCGTGAGGAAGAGGAGGAGGAAGAGGAGGAGGGTCCATGTCGCTAAAGACCAACTTTCCACCGACCACTTTTCCCACCCGGTGTCGCTCCGATCTGCCGGCGCATCGCGGAGAAAACCAGCTGGGTGTCTGGATGCTACATGTTTATATTCTCATCCAACCACAATCACATCCACTCTGTCCGCATGGCGCCGTTTATCTAGATGGGTGTTTGTGTTTGTGAACTACGACAAGCCGGAAGTAACGAGGCTGTTTTTAAAATGTAAGAAGTAGAAAGTACAGATATTTGCGTGAAAATGTAAGAAGTAGAAGTAAAAAGTCGTCTGAAAAATAAATACTCTAGTAAAGTATAGATACCCAAAATTTATACTTAAGTACAGTAACGAAGTATTTGTACTTGGTTACTTGACACCTCTAATTAGAAGTCATACGTTTATCATCTGCTGAATCTACTTTTCAACCCGGAGATCCAAATATTAATCTGACGTAGAGAACGAAGAGAAGAAGAGCTTCTGACCACGTGGCCTTTGTGCCGGAGAAGAAGCAGCTTGATCAACGTTGACCCTGAAGAGCTCATTGAGGGTCCAGTGCTCATGACGAGCTGGTCGCTATGAAGAGCGAAGGTCTTTGTGCTCCCGCTCAACCTTTCAGAGAGGTGCAAGACCACGATGCAACACCACAACCACCCCGACCAGCGGGCTGAGGGAGGAGGGCGGTCCTACCTGCGCGCCACGTAGTAGAACACCGGGTTGCCGGTCTTGGAGGTTCCCGCCTGATAGAAGATGTTGAGGGTCTTTAAGGCCTTGAACTCCTCCTTCTCATGGACCTGGTGCCTGAAACCCAAATGGGAGCGCTGAGGGTCAGCCTGGGTCCGCTACAGCAGACTGGCGAACCCGGAGAAACCAGCTTCTCTACCTGGTCATGAACTCCTCAAACTTGGAGCTGGTCAGGTTGAGACTGGACCAGTGGGTGTCGGCCACTGGTTTGTGTTCGGGGGGTCCCAGGTAGGCCAGCAGGGTGGCCATCTTGTCAAAGGGTCGCCTGCCCACAGCCTTGTGGTCCCTGCAAGGTGGAGCAGAAGGAATCGGGTCAGGACGCGCGATGAGTGGCAAAGCGAGAGCTCTCCGCCCACGGGCGGCTCCTCACCGGTTACTGGAGAGGTATTGGCCGATCCGCTCCTGGTTGTTCCACAGCAGGCGGTGGAGGGCCAGAACGTTGCCGTCGCTGATGAAGGACAGACTGTGATTGACGGAGTCGCTGGGAGGAGAGTCGGACGCGATGTCCAAGAAGAACCTGCGAGGGAGAGAGAGGAGAGGGCGCTTCAGAAAGCTCTACCAGGAGCTCTACACGGCATCCTAACAGAATGACCTCGTTGAGCTACAGCAAGCAGTGAGGAACCATCAATGGGACCCAAAGGTTTGTCACATGGTTCATCAGAACGACACATTACCAAGCAGCCCGCGGCACGTCTCTCACCTTCTGGCCGAATCAAAGTTGCTCTTCACAAAGTCATTGAAAGGCCTCATGTGTTCTTCTTTTGTAAACAAGACGTGGTTTGCGATGCTCTGCAGAATCTGAAGGAAAAAGACAGGTCTCAACAAGGTGTGGTGCCGTGGAGGAAAGGAAAGGTGGGGCTCGAGGTCACGCAATTTGAGTAGTACCGAGCTGCACCACCCTTGGTTGGTGTACACGGAGCAGAATGAGCGGGACTTGACTGGATGTAGAATTACCCGGATCCCCCACGTCACCACGGAGCACGCTCACTGGGGTTTCCTTAAGCCCCGCCCACCAGCCATCGGGTACCGCCCCATTCCCACCGACGAGTAGGCAAAAGAACATTTAGCGGCCAAATGAGAAAAGTAAAGCGCATCCAGGTGACTCGACGTTCTGCTGACTGACAGACGTCCCTCCCCAACAGGAGGAGTCACATGACCGCGATTGGACGTGGACGTCCAAGCGTCAAAGGGGAATGAAATATTATAAATAAACCTCTGCGTATAATTAAAGCATAAATTATACAAATAAAACACACTACACGACTTCAAGACTCACTAAAATGGCGATTGAGGAGTTTGTTGGCCTCCGTGACGTCACGTTACCTTGGACATGAGCTTGAGGCCGCGCTCGATCCTCGGCACGGGCTTCTTCTCCAGGATGCCGGCCTCGTACGGAGACACGATGGCCGGGTTAACGAAGCGCAGGAACATGGCGCTGCCCACCGCGCCAATGCTGTTCTGTGGGAAACGTTGACTCACCACCTGAGGGAGGACGGAGGGAACAAGGGAGGACGGAGGAAAGGAGGGGAGAGAGAGAGAGGGTTTGAGCAAAGCGAAGGAAGGACAAACAGAGGAAAACGTGTATTTCAGTATCTTAAGAGCAAAGAAGCAGTGATGAGATTAACAGAACAAACGTGAATCAATGTGTGTAGCGCAGTGAAGATGAGCCGAGGCGGTGGAAAGGTGACATGGAGAGAGACCCGGTGGCCTTTGGGCTGCAGCAAGAGTTCTAAAAAGCTTCTCACTCCAGGTGCAGTCCAAGAAAAAGAAGGGACGCGAAGCCTGGACCCCCCCCCGACCGCAGGGATGGATCAGAACAAAGCACAGACGATGAGTCCTGAGCTGTGGTGAGAAGCAGTGATGAACCGAACAGGTGGAACAATGTGACAAGCATCCGGCGTCACGTTAAGGCAGCGAGTTCCAGGAGGAGAGACGTCATTCATCTTACTTTATCCATTTGTCTGACGATGAAAATCTCCAGTAAAGGGGATTATAATATCTTAAAGAATCCCGTTAACGGAAAGGATAAATATTAATGTCCAGGATGATTATTGTGCTTAATTTCAGGTTTTATTTGTTTTTAAATATGAAAAGCAGTGTTCAACTCATGTTAATTCATGTTAAACAGCTTTTACATATTCATGTTCATCACCAACGCTGCATTTGACCTGTGAACCTTATGACGTTCGCTGAGCAGAGCCTGAATGCATCATAATCGAACTGAAGGGAACCTCTGTTGGTTAGCTGTTAGCCGTTAGCCGTTAGCGGTACGGTTAAGCTCCTGCTCCTGTTGATCTAAACACTGATGTCAGTGATGTAATCATCGTCGGCAGTAATCTGTCATTGATCAGCCGGAGTGACACACAGAGGTGATATTAACAAAGCATCTTTGGGGAAACGACCTGCATGAGTTGAGAGAATAAAAGGTCTTTGCTCCTGGTGCGAGGAAAGAGAAACCCGAGACAAAAGGGAGGCGCTTTGGCGGAACATTTCATCACAAGTCTTTTTGGGGTCTTTTAGGAGGGCCGAGGCCAGTGAGGCGTTCAGGTGCACGGGGACTGACGCGTTGAAATGAGTCACATCAGACGGGACAAAAAAACGTGATGAAATGTTCTGAGAAAACGTGGTGAGAGAAACACAGCCGTGTCCAGAGAGAGAAGAGCTCGTCCTGTCAATCAGGAGGCCGAGGTTAGTGGGACGACTTTAAGAGGCGCGCACGGAGAACAAATTACACAAAGAATTATGAACAAATCAAAGGAGTCAAACGGCAAAAATGAAATGTTGGGGTTTTTTTGCTTCAGGGGGAGAAAAAAAGTGTCTGAGGGAAAAGATTCTCCAAACTTACGGCTTTTTTGTTTTCCTTTTTTTCTTTTACTGTTGCTTTATTCAGTAGAGAGTGGCAAGTAGCCTACAGAACAGAGATGAGCACAATCATGGTCACAGCACCGGCTATACACACGCACACACACACACACACACACACACACACACACACGCTACACACGCTCACACACACACACACACACACACACACACACACACACACACACACGCTCACGCACACACACACACACACACACACACACACACACACACACACACTCACACACACGCTCACACACACACACACACACACACACACACACACACACACACACACACACACACACACACACGCTCACACACACACACACACACGCTCACACACACACACACACACACACACACAGTAAAATGAAACCAGAGCTGCCGTTAGCAGAGATTCTGTCACTGAGGGGAGTGAAGCATGTCCATGCATGCGCCAGCAGACTATTAGTGTGTGTGTGTGTGTGTGTGTTCCTACAAAACGAAATCCAAGATGGAGAATGAGAAACCAAAGATGTCAACACATGGGGTGGGAAAAAAAAAAGAAAAAGGTTGCTTTGATGGTGAGCAGCGATGAGTTGATTCCTGTTGTCGGTGTGGGGTGCACAGGCCCCCCGGGTTGCTGTGATCACACCTAATCCACCGAGCGGTGGGTTGAAATTGGAGACAACTCGACCAGTGAACGAGAGGCACCATATAAGGACGTGGAGACGGCATATCCGTCTCTGGTGTTGGCCTGTCAATCAGCGTGTAGCCCCGCCCTAAAGTGTCCCCTGCTTTATGGTCTGTTTGGTTCTAAATGGGCCATCAGTCACTAAATGAACATCACGCTGTGTTGAAGAAGACTTGAAACTAGAGACTGAGACCATAAACTCATGTTTACAATGTTTACTGAGGGAATAAATCCAGAGAGAAGTCAGATTATCTCAGACGTCTATGGGAGCAGAGGAGTCGCCCCCTGCTGGTCACTTCTTCCTCGTTGCTCCATAAAATAACATCTATGAGGTCTTGATAACAACAACAACAAGCACCTGATGCTACAGAGCCGATGGTTGTTTAGCGTCTTTACTCCATCACACTTGTGTTCTGTTCAACAAACGCAGTGAAAAAAAGAAGAATAAGTATAAGAAGAAGTAATAAAACAATTACTGTGAGCGGTTTGTGTGTGATAACATCACTGTTAGTTGTTAGCTTATGGTTCACGTAGTATAATAACATCACTGTTAGTATTCCGCTGCAGTTGCTCATATTATATAAATGTTTTGTGCGCGTTTATGCTGCTGAACTGTGTCACGACGGCCCGGGGCAGGAAACCCGGGCGGAGGAGACACACTGAGCATGTGCAAACAGCCCCGCCCTGCAGGAGGCAAGCAGCGGCAGCTCGAAGGTGTTTCAGGCAGAGAGGGTGGGTGAGCAGCATGTGCGTGGGGTCTACCTGGTAGAGACAGTGGCAGACGCTGCGTAGCTGTGGGGGGAACTCGCTGGAGGAACCGATGATGGCCTGGAAGAAGCGCTCGGTGATCTGCAGCAGGTTCCTCTGGTTCTCCTCCAGGTTCTCCCCTTGTTCCAGCCTGAGGAGACGCGCCTCTTTATTATCATCGTCGTCATTGTAAAGCTGCACTGTGGCTCATGATATTTACCGAGGTCGCACCATAATTGCATCAGGAAATTAAAGTATGATAATAAAGTCAAATAGATTTTTTATTAAGAACCAAAAAGACTGGAGTGTTCTATTAAATAGGCGGTTGTATTAAACTGGGACGGGGTGATCTATGTGCACTGTCCCCCCTCAGTGCTGTAAACCGCTACCCTGTTATGATGAACATCTACATGCACCAAGAAGAAGAATCTGCAGCTCCTCACCTGGTGGGGTCCACCTCAAAGCTGATGTGTTCAGGGGTTGTGATGACTCCTCTCAATAAAGGCTCCAGGAGCTTCTGCAGGTACGCTGCTCCGTATACCTGACACACACACACAGGATGTCATGAACTAAGCAGCACCAGATGATGAGTCGTGTTCCCTCTGGTGGGGGGCGTCTCCTACCTTGAAGCAGAAGGTCATGATCTTGCTGGCCAGGCTGTTTCCTCTGAAGAGCGTCTGCATGGAGTCGGCCAGCTCCACCTCTTTGGAGAACATGTTCCACAGCAGCTGGTAGAGAAGGTGACGCGAGTCGAACAGCGTCACCAGGACCCGGGCCAGTTCATCCTGGACACACAAAGCAGTTCATCCCCCATCTTCCCCGTCTCTGATCATGTGACATCGTAGACAACCAATCAGTGTTTAGATCAATAGGAGGAGGGAGGAGCTACATCACAAACGTCAAACTCGCAGCCGGAGTCGGGACGGGTTTACAGAAAGTCGCTTCTGACAGACGGGAGGCTGATCGGGTCTTTTTCTTAGATCGACCTCTGAACCCCCTTTCCTTAAACCTGGGACGTGGTACACACCCACTGGGAGCCCGGCACCACGTTGGCCAGCGCCATGGCGATGGGCAGCTCCCCCTGGTCCCCCATCATGGTGACCAGCTCCACCAGCCTCTCGAAAGCGGTCCGCCAGCACCGTCTCCGCCAGCGTGTCGAACTCCGTCCCCTGCTGCAGGATCTTGGTCAGCACCTCCATGAAGGTGGCCCGGGTCTGCAGGTCCTTGTGGTAGCCGAGGCCTGCGGAGGAGGGGGAGGAGTTATAGAAAGCCTGGTTTAAAAAAAGGAGAGCAGAGAACACTGTGGGGGGGGGGGGGACCGACCGATGGAGTGCATGAGGCCGCTGTCCACGTTGGCGTTGAGCAGGTTGGACATGGCGAGGACGGTGCAGTGGCGCAGGGAGGCCAGGCGGCGGGACATCCCTCTCTTCCGCCCCCCCACCGCCTGGCCCTCGTCCTCCACCTCGCTGCAGTCGTTGAGCAGGTTCATGAAGAGGGTGAAGTACCTGCAAGGCGACACGCGCTGTGAGTCACCGGGGGGAGGAGGAGCCAGGTCAGGGGACCAATGGGTGGTTCTATCTGACGCTTGATTTCAGTGTGGTTTGTTCTATCCGGTGCACGTTGGTGCACGTGAGCTGGATGACGCCGCTGACAACGCTGTCCAGTCCGGCCTCCTGTTCCCCCGAGATAATAATCTATTAGCCCGGTTATTGTTTGAGCTGTTAGCATGCTAGCTGCTAGCAGAGCCAATCAAAATCCTCCCAATCTATCTAAAAAGTCCTCACTTAAATAAAAGCATCAAAGTAAAAGTACTTGTTCTGCAGCCTAAGCAGGTTCTTTGAAAATAGAAAATATATTTGATAAGTATTTTAGCTGTAGTGGAGGTATTTTTAGTGAATTACTAGAGACAAACCCGTGTATGAGACGTGTGAGACTCGCTGGGGTCGATCTCAATAGACATGTTCATTATCTAAACATTAACTTGAAATGAATCAATAGTTATGAATGAATTTAAAGAAATTGTTAGACATTAGGAAGGCGGTACCCGATGACCATTCCTGTGCGGTTCAAAAAGATTTCGATGGGCGAAATGCTACTATGATACTGTAACAGAACCGTGTGGTCTGATTCAATAAGAACACGTTTGCACCGCACACGTCTGGAGGGTTTGAAGTAGGAGCCCTGGTGAGCTGCTGCTGCTTCGTTGTTCCAGGTGAAGTGACGACGAGAGCAGAGTTCTTACTTGAGGAAGAGCTGAGATTTTGCCTCCATCAGCTCCACTCCGTCTCCCTCCTCCGGCTGAAGGGGGAGACCAGCTAACAGGGAGACCACCGCCTCCATGCTGGCCTGGTCCAGGTCCCTGCACGCACACACACACACACACACACACACACACGTGAGCAGAAGCCCTCAGAGCTTCAGCGGACTTCCTGTAGCGGAGCGTTACCTCGTCAGACACTTGATGTCGTCATCAGCTGCTTGGTTGGAGGTCCCCATCACCCAGTCGGTCAGGTACTCCACCATCTTGTTCCTGTAGACCACAGCGGGAGAGAGAACAGCATCAAGTGTGATGACATCACCAGCGTGTTTGTCCCTGGTATCTGATCATGTGACGCCACACAAAACAGATCAAAAATACTATAAAATGACTAAAACGGGGTAAACGCGTAACATTTACTATTCTTGGTGAAAATAAATAGTTTGGATCATTGTAGACCAGCTGCTACAATCAATATATCAGTGTATTTGATCCTTTTTTCGTTTGTGCTGTTCTAATCTGTGACTCTGGTAACCATAGCAACCTCAAAACGGACCTGAACTTCATCTCCTGGCAGAAGGACAAGTCGTCTCGTCGCTCCATCATCACCTCCACCAGCTGACACAGCTTGGTCTTGATCTGGATGGCGTGGACGGCGTTGCCTAGGATACGCACATACCTGATGGACGCGGCGTCACAATACGAAAAGACAATTAGCTTACAGGAAAATATCAAATCTAACCACCAGACCACATTATACAGGAAGAAGGGGGGCGCGTACCTGACCAGGTTGAGCATCATGGTCTCGATGCTGGCCTGCCCCAGGTGCTCGGAGCTTCCCTCCGTGTGGTTGTCCAGCAGGTTCTTCATGATGGCGATGGTCTGCTCCACAAACTGGGTGTTGGTGTCGTTGATGGGAACCTGGAGACAAGAGAACCGCTCAGTACGGAACCGCCCGGTGAAAACAAATGAATCTACAGAAACTATATGAAACAATTAGTCTTGTGGGAGAAAAAAGATAAAACGCCATTCACACATTTTCCTCCTCCTTCAGCCACAGCTTCTCTGATTTAAACATGATTAGTCAGAGTTTCAGAATCCAATTAAAAGGAAGGTTTATGGATGTATTCTTCATGAATCTCGTCAATGTTGACAAAGTAATACAAATTTAAGCCTTGTTTTGGTTGCATTTGCCGACCCACGTGATGCGTTCAGGGAGCATGGGAAAGGTGATAACCTAAAGAGCCTAAAGGCCGCCGCGTGTTTCTGCTTCTGCATCGACGCGCTGGTTTCACTTCCTGGTTGTAAAGTCGTGCGTGTGTTGCAGAGCGATTCACCTCCAGAACAACAGGCGGAGAGACGTGTTTTGCTGAAGACGACCTAGAGAGTCACGTCTATTTATTTATTTGTTTATTTATTTATCATAGACGTTATTGCCCCGTGCATCCACACTGCTGCTTTTCATCACGGACACATTTGTCCCGTATTTTCCTCCACGACTTTGTTCCTCTCGACCGGCAAACCGGCGTCTGCGGCGATCTCCCTCCGTGAATCCAACCCGCTTCTAAACCCGCCGATGACGGCTTGAATAAGCGCTCATATTTACGCATTTCTTCCGACAAAAGTTCTTCAATCTGCTCCGTTCTCTCGTAAACATTCTTGGTTTTAATAACGGCGGCATCGGGCTGTGAAAGCGGGAACGTGAGACTCCGTGAAGGACGTAGTTAGCGGACCGATCGCAGCCTGCTGCGCTGCGGGAGGCTCGGACACGCAAGGACGCGAGGAGGTGTGAAAAGGCAGAAGCATAAATTAGGCCTAAGAGCTTTTACCGCGTTGTGTCACTGGTTCAAAAAGGAACTACTTCCCTCCTGACGGGGTTCTGGGGTTCAGAGTCCTGGTCGGAGCCCCCACTCACCGGCCCCTGCGTGTCGAAGAACTTGCCGATGCTGTTCCTCAGCTTGTTGAAGAGCATCGGGTAGAGGGCGGGGCTCAGCTCCAGGCCCAGCAGGTCCTTCACGTTGGTGCGCACGTGGAGGCCCACCCGCTTCGTGGCCGCACACCAGCAGCGCCAGCAGCCGGTCCAGGAAGCGGCCGACGGGCGACTCGCTGCAGGCGGAGGACGAGGAGGAGGAGCAGGAGGCCACGGGGGCCGACATGTCGTAGGGCCCCATGGAGACCATGGAGTGCTTGCGCTCGCTCATGGGGCCCATGGGGGGGCTGTAGGTGGCCGGCCCGGGGGCGCTGCGCTGCTGGAGGCACACGCCGCCCAGAGCGCACAGGAAGCCCGTCATGTTGATCCACTCCTGTGGGCAGAGACACATAATAAACACCTTACAATGAACTGTAATCATCGGTACTACTTTACTACCTTTAACACAACAAGTCAGGTATTAAAAGGTGGAGATATATTAATATAATAAGTAACAGGCTCACCTGGCCGTCCTCTGCCTTGTTTTTGGGGAAGTTGAGGATCTGTTTGGTGACCTGGTCCCACTTGGTGTACGTGTCCTCCCAGGCCTGCAGACCCACAGGTGGTCGGTAAACAGGATGGAGACACACCTTCACTTCAATGACACGTTTTTAAACGTTTTAAAGCGCTACCTCCATGTTTCCTGGTGTCGGGTGTTCGATCCTCCGGAGCAGAGCCATCACCCTCTTCTGTAAGGTGGAGCGGCCTGTGGAGCGAGAGCCAGACTGAGTGGGAAGTAACTAAAGCGGAAGCGATAACGTCGATAACCACCTAAAGCAGAAACAGTCTAAAAACATGCGTGTAAACCCCTGGATAACAGCAGCTCCTGCTGCAGGACCCTCGGTACTGACCCGTCCCCATCATGTTGCTGACGGAGGCCAGCTCGCTGAAGGTGGCGTAGTTGGGCAGCATGTTCTGGACCGGCACCTCGTCGGCGGCGCTGCGGATGTCGGCCTCCTCACAGAGGTGGCGGAAGCAGGACATGGCCACCAGCACGGCCTCGGTGTCGGGGCTCCACAGGAACATGTACAGGGACACCTCCAGCTTGGTCTGGGCCTGGCGGCACATGGGGATGGCCCCGCCCAGGGTGGCACACTCCTGGACCAGGGCCACAGCACGAGGTTCAAACTAGAAATGGACTTTCGGTTGGGGGAGGGGGGGGGGCCGATGCCGTACCTTGTTCTTGAGGAGGAACTTGTTCCTGCAGATGAGGATCTCCCTCAGCCACTTCAGAACCTCCGTCCCATTGATGATCTGCTGCCCGATCAGTTTGTGGCAGATGAGGAAGAGCACGTGTGAGCTGTGAGGGGGGCGCATGTTTAATCTAATTTACTACAACGCTGAATTTCTGACTTCGGGTGAGAATGACTCAAGCATTCATTTTGAGAAAAAGAAATGCAGCGTGAGACCCAGGGGGAGTACCTGATGTCCCAGAAGCTCTCGATGGGGGTGTCTGGGTTCCACAGCTCGATGGTCTCTGGCTGGTGCAGAACTAACAGAGCCTGGACCCAGAGGGGACAGAAGCAGGACACAGAGACGATGGGTTTCAGTTTCTAATTAGACATAATAGGTAAAAGAGAAGAAGCCTCACAGATTTCTGATCTGCTTTTGTTTCAATATATTTCACACTTCCTGCATAAATGTTTCACATTAAAAGCACTCCAGAAGATTGCTACCATTTTCTGTTGGGCTTTTACACTGAAACATCATCAGGAAGTGAGGACTTATTTCCTTTACAGGCTGGAAAAGACGTTATGACCAAAATGTTTATCGAAGATCTTATCAGTGAGATTAAATATGGTAAAGCAATGACTCTTTGGAACAGAGGGCGCTAACTCGACCATGGAAGGTGGTGGGAGGGCGGTGCCCTGTGGGCGGGGCTACTGTCTGACCTCCATAGCCTCCTGTGAGAGCTGGGTGGTGTTGGTGAGAGGGACCAGCTGCACCAGGCCGGTGATGAGCTCCGCTGTGCTGCTCTGCATCTCCAGAGCCTGCTTCACCGGGTTCTAACGCACAGGGAGGGGGTCGTCAGTCTTTGCTGGTGGGGCGGGGGTAAGAGGGGGGACTCACGTGCAGCATGAGTTTGGGGTCGGCGTGGATGAGCTTGACCAGAGCGAGGAGGAGGCTTCGACTGTCCAGTTCTGCTTTCTCTTTGAACTTGAGGCTGGTGGTCATCTTCCCTTTGAACGTCAGACTCTGATGGAGGAACGAGGATTAATAACGGATCAGAAAACAGGAGAGAAATAGAGATTATATTACGGAGAAGAACTGTATTCACACTCTACAGCTTAGACAGGAGATTCCAAACCAGTTTTTACACTAATGACGAAATATATTGAAATAAATCAATCTTTGAATAAAGCAAACTGCCAGCTCCATTTTCTATTAACTGACATTATAGATATAAAACATACAACACTTTGACTCCACATTGAACCCGGTTCATTCGGTGCAGCTCTCTCACCGGGGTCATGCGTACGGGGGGGTGGGTGCCGGCGCCTTGGATCACCCGGTTCAGGGTGTCCGAGAACATGAAGCGGAGCTCTCCAGAGTAGCAGTAGACCGCGTCGATCTTAGGCCACCAGTCCAGGTGGGACTGAGGGGAGACCGGATAGAGAGGGGACACGTCAGAGCAGTTCTGTCTGATGCTACGGGATGCTACACGTTGCTACGGGATGCTACGGATGCTACACAATGCTACGACTACACGATGCTGCTACACAATGCTACACGATGCTACACAATGCTACGAGATGCTACACGGTGCTACAGGATGCTACACAATGCTACACGTTGCTACACGTTGCTACGGGATGCTACACAATGCTACACGTTGCTACACGTTGCTACGGGATGCTACACAATGCTACACGTTGCTACACGTTGCTACGGGATGCTACACAATGCTACACGTTGCTACGGGATGCTACACGAAGGCTACGTTGCTACAAGATGCTACGATGCTACGAGATGCTACGGAGGCACGGTGCTGTCTGTTGCTACGGGATGCTACACAATGCTACACGTTGCTACACGTTGCTACGGGATGCTACACAGAGCTTCGGGAGGCTACACGATGCTACGGGATGCTACACGTTGCTACGAGATGCTACACAATGCTACGAGATGCTGCACAATGCTATGGGATGCTACACGGTGCTACGGGATGCTACACAATGCTACACAATGCTACACAATGGTACGAGATGCTACACGGTGCTACACGATGCTACGGTGCTACACGGTGCTACGGGATGCTACACGGTGTAGCCGGACAGGATAAACAAAACTCCATGCTTAATTAGTAATAATACATAAATGAGGGTTAGATAACAAAAAAGATGGAAGCTAAGCTAAATCCGCTAGGTGCTCAAACTACTCCATTACCCAGCATGCTCCTTGCTAATGTCTGATTACAGAAAGATTTGTGTTGACCACCAACGGAAAGCTGTCATTAAACGTTGCTTAATCAAATGATTTTCCATTCAGAATGAAAAGCACAAATGAATCTGAGAGACTTACATTGGTGATGATTCTGTTCAACGAGTTGACGAGGACAAAGTGGAAGGTGGAGGGGGCGGAGGAGGCCAGACAGACCTTCAAAGAGGAAACAGTGAGATTTAATTCTAAAAAAGCCAATATTAAGTCACAAACACTAAAACCTTGGCTTCACCAAGACATTTTAGTTGCAAAATGAGAAACACATGTAGAAAGAAAAATGTTACATATAAATTCAGTTGTTTTCAATTTCGGTAAAGTTTTCATATCATGAATGTTACTCATGAGTTCTCTCTGCCTCTAGTTGGGACGGTTCCGTCTCCACAGGAGAGCCGGGCTTTTATTTTGAAGAGTAAAACTGGGTGCACCTTAAACTGCTGGTTGTTGTGGGGGTTGATGCGGAAGCAGGAGACGAAGCAGTCCATCATGAGCTCCACGTCGGCGTTCTGGCTGCCCGTCCCCCTCCAGAAGGGCTTGGCCGGATTGAACAGCAGCGTCTGGGGGGGGGTCAGGGAGGAGCGGGGTCACTCAAGGTCGCTCACAGGGCACATCCTCACAGAGAGCAAAGTCAGCTGTCAATCACAACTGCTGTTAATAACTAATATGTGGCGGTTGAAAAGGATCTTCTGCATGATACTGTAATATTCTAGAATATATATATAGATGTAGATGTGCGCTGCGACCATGCGTGAATGGATGACCTTGAGGTCCACGACGATGGACTGCACCAGCAGGAAGATGGTGGAGTGGTCCTCCCAGTTGATGTAGGTGGAGGCTTTACACAGTTTGACACAGGCGATGGCGGCGCTCTCCATCAGCTGTTTGCTGCCCCCCTGACCGGCGAGAGCCTTCCTCAAGCTGTCCAGAAAGAGCTTCTGCAGAGAGAGAGAGAGAGTAAAAGTGTGAGATATCAGGGCGTGAGTAAGCGAGCATGTGACCTGCTGGTTGGCTCCTCCCACCTTGTTGACTTTGCTCTCCTCCACGGTTTCCTTAGAGATGGTGTGCGTGATCTCTGGACAGAGGATGAGGAGGATGATCTGCAGAGGCCACACGGCCGCCTTCCGCTTGGCGCTCTCTGCAAAGCTGTCCACCAGGTCAAAGAGCTTCTCTGCAGCTTCTACACACACACACGCACAGACACACACACACACACACACACACGGGCTGAACATCTACGTCATGCAACAACACCAAAGTAAATGAATATGTGGCGGAATATTAAAAGAACCATAAAAAACACTGATCTGTGTTTCTCACTCAAAAGTGAGCAAGAGAGAGAGAGAGACACAGAAGATAACTTTACTCTGGTCACTAAACGGTCACCAGGTAACCAACATGCCCTTCATAACTACTACTGATCCCGGGCGCCGTGTGAGCAGAGTGGTGGATGTCGTCGTACCCGCCATGTCGGCCTGTGGCCTCTGGTAGAGCATGGTGAATTCGTCAGGGTAGTTCTCCACCCAGTTCCAGAAGGCCTGGAGGGACGAAAGCAGAGTGGAAGCACAAGAACCTGAATGCTGATACCTCCACCCATCATCGGCCCGTGTGTACTAAAGGTTTGATAGGCCTGGGTTACTAAATGACTCCATGACTACAGGCCCGTCGCCCTGACCTCTGTAGTCATGGAGTCTTTTGAACGGCTAGTCCTGTCCCACCTGAAGACCCTCACAGACCCCCTCCTGGACCCCCTGCAGTTCGCCTACAGAGCCAACAGGTCTGTGGACGATGCTGTCAACATGGCCCTCCACTACATCCTCCAGCATCTGGACCCCCCAGGAACCTACGGCAGGATCCTGTTTGTGGACTTCAGCTCTGCCTTCAACACCATCATCTCGTCTCTGCTGCAGGACAAACTCTCCCAGCTGCTTCCTGTCAGACAGGAAGTCTGTGATCCACTCGCAGGTGGAGACAGGCTGGGGAAACACGTCTCATCCTCCCGGACCACCAGCACCGGTTCCCCCCCAAAGGCTGCGTTCTCTCCCCTCTGCTGTTATGCAGAACTCCTCGTATGTCAGACATATTTTGGTAAATGTTTCCTGATATTCCTGCTTCTATGCGAGTCATATATGTGTCTCTATCTGACACATAAGTAGCTTTTATCAGTATTTGTAGCACTATTGTTCACACATCGACGCAAAGTACGTGTTGTGTTCATGCGTTAGTGTAAACAAGATGGCCGCGGTACCTTCTCCAGACTGTTGATGACGGCCAGCTGGGCCGGCTTCTTCAGAGCTCTGAACTTCAACACGGTTTCTGAAAAAATAAAAATGACATCAGTCACAAACGTGGGTTTAGCCTCGTTGGCGGGTTCGGAGGGGGAGGGGCTTATCTCCATGGAAACACGCATCAACTCAGCCGTTTGCTTCCTCCATCAACAATGGAAGAAATAACTGCTCAGTCAGGACATCGTGACGAGGTGCGTTCGCTGACGTACAACAGCTGCGTTATTACAGAAATCATTAAAAGGGGACAAAAGTGATCATTAATTACATAATGATGCAGATTTATAAAATAACTTTTAAATGGAGTTGGATCAGTGATGACAGAAAGAGCATCACACCGCTGATACAAAGACGCAGAAATGAGAATGAACTTTGCATTGAGCCTGTGTGTGATTTACCCATCAGGAGGCCCCACCTTGTAACAGCCTCTTGAGCTTGGAGCAGTCCACGTTGATGTACTGCATGAGCTCAATGTCGTGGACGTCCACGTTGTCCTCGGAGCAAACCGTCAGGTCCTGCAGCCTGAGGAAACACAGCGAGGTGCCGGTGACGTGAGCTGCTGCTGCTCCACCGGCCGCTACGTCTCCACGGGCTGCGGTCGGACAATCACACGCGGCTGTAACCCGGCGAGCTACCTGGTGGAGATGCGGCTGAAGACGGCGTTGAAGTTGTTGCAGCTGAGCGAGAAGAGGACGGCGGAGGCGGAGGCGCGCAGCTCGGCGGCGTGCTGGTGGCCCTCGCGGTACGTGTGGATGAACTGGCAGATCTCCGGGAGCAGCTGTTTGACCAGCATGGTCTCGTCCAGGCGGAGGCAGTCCTTGGATTGCTGGGGACAGAAAACCCGCCGGGTTGTCTGATCATCAGTGTGCTACAGCCTCAGGGAGGAGACGCTTCGCGGCCTTCAGGAGGACCACGGACACGAAACAATCTCCTTTCTTACTGATGTTTGTATTGTTCTAAAGTTCACTGACAAACTAAAGGAGCAAAAGCATGAAGGGTCTCCAGTCCGACACGAGACGGGTTCATTCACAAGTGCCTTTAACCTGACAGACATGCAGAGTAAGTTCTCATCTTGTAGAGGACGATGATAAAGTCAGATCTAAAGTATCAAAGATGACTCAGTGTTAATAAGCGTGATATAAGTACTTCATACTGCTGCATCGCTGTACCCGAGCAACCAGGTCTACTTCCTGCCTACACCAGCACCAGTCTACTTCCTGTCTACACCAGCACCAGTCTACTTCCTGCCTACACCAGCACCAGTCTACTTCCTGCCTACACCAGCACCAGTCTACTTCCTGCCTACACCAGCACCAGTCTACTTCCTGCCTACACCAGCACCAGTCTACTTCCTGCCTACACCAGCACCAGTCTACTTCCTGCCTACACCAGCACCAGTCTACTTCCTGCCTACACCAGCACCAGTCTACTTCCTGCCTACACCAGCACCAGTCTACTTCCTGCCTACACCAGTCTACTTCCTGCCTACACCAGCACCGGTCTACTTCCTGCCTACACCAGCACCAGTCTACAGCAGCTACTTCCTGCCTACACCAGCACGGTCTACTTCCTGCCTACACCAGCACCGGTCTACTTCCTGCCTACACCAGCACCAGTCTACTTCCTGCCTACACCAGCACCAGTCTACTTCCTGCCTACACCAGCACCGGTCTACTTCCTGCCTACACCAGCACCAGTCTACTTCCTGCCTACACCAGCACCAGTCTACTTCCTGTCTACACCAGCACCAGTCTACTTCCTGTCTACACCAGCACCAGTCTACTTCCTGTCTACACCAGCTACTTCCTGTCTTCACCAGCACCAGTCTACTTCCTGTCTTCACCAGCAGAAGTCTACTTCCTGTCTACACCAGCACCAGTCTACTTCCTGTCTACACCAGCAGAAGTCTACTTCCTGTCTACACCAGCAGAAGTCTACTTCCTGTCTTCACCAGCAGAAGTCTACTTCCTGTCTACACCAGCAGAAGTCTACTTCCTGTCTACACCAGCAGAAGTCTACTTCCTGTCTACACCAGCAGAAGTCTACTTCCTGCCTACACCAGCACCAGTCTACTTCCTGTCTACACCAGCACCAGTCTACTTCCTGTCTACACCAGCAGAAGTCTACTTCCTGTCTACACCAGCAGAAGTCTACTTCCTGTCTACACCAGCAGAAGTCTACTTCCTGTCTACACCAGTGGTACTGGGGACAGACACCATTTCTAAAGCGGGAGGATCACGGGAAGCTGTGAACTCAGCCGACCACCACAGAAGAAGAGCCACGCGATGGACGGAGGGGTGCTGGACTCACCCCGGCCAGGCACTTGTCCAGGGTGTCCAGGATGATGAGCTGGGAGAGGTAGAGGTTCTTCTCAGAGGTTTCCCCATATATCCGCTGTGAACACACACACACACACACACACACACACACACACACACACACACACACACACACACACACACACACACTCTTATCAGGGCGGGGCCGACAATGATTCCATCATCCGTTAACAGCGTTTCGAGCATCAGAAGGAGCTTAACGCTGCTGCACACAATAACCGAGGAAATGGAGTTCTGGGTTCTAAAGGTTCTGCACCTTTAAATGGACGTTTTCATTTTAAATCTCTGCCGGGCGTCGCCGTCAATAAAAGCAAAGCGATTAATCGAGTAAAATGTATTCTGTTGCCCCGGCATTTCTACATGTTTTATATTCTATATGTTTTAGGATGAATTTTGCACCAATTACAGTTAAACCTGGTTCACAAAACATGTTGTGTTGTCTTTAGAAATAATTTTTAATTAAAAAAAATATATAAAAAGAATAAAATAGTTCTAACTGTCATAATGAATAAAGTATGCTAACCCTTGCTAACCCTGGCATCAGGCATTTTATCTATTAGTGATCACTCACGTCAGCTTTTATTAAATAACCCTAAAAAGCCTTCAAGTGAACGTCCAAAGAACGTGACGGTTGTTGATGAGCAGACAACGTGATTCTACGTGGGACATCATATTCACAGTATGGTCCCACTGGTCATACTGGTCCCACTCACCATGTTGTTGACGTTCTTGAGGATGGTGGTGAGGCCGCTGATGACCAGGGAGAACTTGTACTTGGAGATGTTAATCAGACATTCCTTGTTGTGCTCCGTGCTGACTTTGGTGTGAGTGTTCTGGTGTCCCACCTTGATGGGGAGCTGAGGAGACACGTCATGATGACGATGATGATGATGAAGAATACACTCCCAACTCGCAAAAAACAAGGAATGAAAAGTTTAAATAAGAAGAAAAGACACAAGTGTATAGAAGTATTTGGCTGATATTACAGTAATATGTGTTGATTAGGGGTGTAACGATTCATTCACTGAGTCGATTAATCGATTTATATTCCTGCGATCCAACTGAATCGATCTGTGCTCCGCAAATCGGCATTCCGGACGACATATCGATTACAAATTGATTGAAATGGTACATAAATCGATTGCATCGATACTTGGAAACTGCACATTGGATTTAAGCACAAAAACGGCGTGGATGTGTGTTTGTTTGTGTGTTTTTTAGCACTTTAGACGCGTTAAACGTGACTGATTCAGTCTGCCTGTCTGTGACGTCATCAGTACGCAGCGGCAGCACAACAACAACAACACACGGCGTGGAGGAGACGACTGCGAGCGAGACGTTTACAAACCAACTTATCGATCCAGTGGAAACATTTTGGCTTTTGCAAACACGGAGGTGTTCTAAATAAGTCGCTCGCTGTTTGTAGAATATGTAGAAGACAAATAAAAACCACAGAAACACGAGGAATCTTTGCGGCCGTCTACTAAGGCGCCGTGGGATTAAACAACGGCGACAGTCAGGACCTCCAGCAGCGTCACCGCTGCAGCAGCAGCAGGTAACTCAGCTCTGCAGACGCCTCAGGCCTCCAGCACCAAACTCAACATCACAGTAACAAGTTTATCTGTAAAGACGTGCGACCCGACGATGAGGTTGAACATCCGGGGTTCTGTGATTTTATCCAAACATTGTGTAATTATTGTGTCATGTTTACATTGAAAATGGCACTTGATTCAAATAAAAGGTTGATACATTTGCCATTAATTGTTGTTTGCTTGTTTATAATATCCATAATTAATTTAAACATGATTTCCTTTCAAGAAACAACAGGGATCTCAGAAACTTTGCCTGCACTGTCCAGTACAGTTACTGAATCCATTTCAAGTCACTGAATCAAATCGTTCTAAATGAACCCAGATCGTCCATGAATCCCGATTTGAAATGAACCGTTGTTGAAATGAACCGTTGTTGAAATGAACCGCTGTTGAAATGAACCGTTGTTGAAATGAACCGTTGTTGAAATGAACCGTTGTTGAAATGAACCGTTGTTGAAATGAACCGTTGTTGAAATGAACCGTTGTTGAAATGAACCGTTGTTAAAATGAACCGTTGTTAAAATGAACCGTTGTTGAAATGAACCGTTGTTGAAATGAACCGTTGTTAAAATGAACCGTTGTTAAAATGAACCGTTACACCCTGGTGCCGACAGAGAAAAGGGGGAAACAGAATGCAGCATATGGAAGCATCGTGTTGACATCGCTACGGACGCTCGCTCTCAGGACGGACTACTGATTGGCAGTCACAATAATAGCCCCGCCCACTTCAGGAAGACGCATCCCAGAGTCTCCCTGGATGTCAGAGAACTCCATTTGAATGAAGCATCCCACTGGTTCTTTGTGATTGGATTGTGGTCCAATAGGTTGTGCTGCTTAGACAACATCCCATTAACCAGCCTGAACAATGCTGCCCAAAGTTTACAGACAACAATAATTAAGAAATGTGTATTTTTTCTTCTTCACAAAATAACCACAGAACCAATAAGAGTATCAATCAATAAAATCAACACGCAATTAAAAAAGGAAGGAAATATTTCAGTATTTAAAAAACAAAACAGCGTACTTGGAGAATGAACGGTCTTAAGAGGCAACAATCACCAACAAGTGGACGTAACACCTTAAACCAACGCCAGTAATCCCATCTGAGCCGCTGAAGCCGGGTTATAATCCTAATCTGTGCGACTAAACACCAGAGACTTAACAAAAGCCTTTAAATGGCCAACGCGTGTTCATCAAACACAGCGACCACTTCGTGGTGATCGGACACCATGTGAAGATCTCAAGACGACTTTTATCTTTAGTACAATAGGAATACAGAGCAGGGAGTGTTGCTATGGTAACTACACACACACGCATGGCCGGTGGGGAGTAGCTAGTTAGTTAGCCGGTCCTTTTAAGAGGAAACGAGGATTTGAAGGTGCCTCGGACTGCCGTTGTTTTTTCAACAAGTGCAAATAATGAAATGATTGGTGTAATGGCCAACTAGCTGGTCAGGGTAACGAACTCCGTCCCGCCTTAGTGCCACACAAAAGTAAGCCACGGGGTGATTCATGTTTGACCCCAATTGTTCCTTTGGGTTGGTAACATTTACTCTGCTGCTGTGACTTATTGGGGGTTAGTTAGTCCACCACAAAGATCCCATTAGCAGCAATGCCCATTTTTTAAAAATGGCCGCCGCTCTGACACATCGATTTCCATGGAAAATACTCCCGTTCCGTCTCCATGGTAACAGCACGTCAAACAGGCTGAAATATCTGAGCGACAGCTTCAATTCGAGCCGATAGACGTCTCCTCCCGGAGGGGGAGAGCTCGTGCGACGCTCGCCTCACCTGCTGGCGGCAGGTCTCGCGGCTCTCACCTGTGGCCGCGTCAGCCTATTTGTTTACATTAGGCAGCCGGGCCCGCTAACGTTAGCCGCCTAGCCTGGCCCGGGAGAGGAGCCGCGAGACGGGGGCTCCGCCGGCGGCCCGCGGGCGCTGCCGCCGGCCGGATGGATCGTGGCGCTTTGCGTTAGAACGAAAGACGCACGTCTGAAGCGGCCGGGGCCGTTAAGAGGGTCCCGGGACGAGCGGATGACGGCGGGCACCGTGCTAGCCGAGAGCGGAGCTCCTCCAGTGTTCGTGCAGCACGGATCACGTTTCATTCGGAGACAACAAAAAAAAAAAAAAAAACAGTCTCCCGGAGAAGCGCCTCTTCGATCCGCCCGCAGGAGCTTCATTGTGCGTGGATGCAAACGTCCAGCCGGGGCGCGGGGGCCTCGGGTCCGACCCCCGCCTCCACACACCCATCCGGTGAATGAACCCATCTTACCTGCTCATCAAATCTAGTAATCACGGCCTGGACCCACTCCACTGGTTTGTGAGCCGCCATGGCCGCGCAGAGGGGACGCCGCGACGCCGAGACGCCGGATTCCGAGGCCACGAGCCCGCAGCTCACGGGCTGATTTGTGAATGAAAACCGGTCCCGGTGTGATGGGAAAGGACGAAAGGGGGCGAGTGTTTTTCCCTTTCTGTAGGCTTCACCATGCCACCGCCATGACACACCACCGGAAGTCTTCTTCAGAGAAGCTGGTGGGGAGGCGTTGGAGAGCCGACGCGTCAAGCCAGCGAGGGTGAGTCAAGAGCCACATCCGCGAAAGACCTTCAGAGTAAGGATTGTTGACGACGTGATTTTAGTTAACGTACACTCATTCAACGCAAAAAGAAAACAAGAACCCTCGAATGTCTCGGTAAAGGTTGATTTCCCCTTGTTGTGGTGAAGAACAGCTGCTTTTGACATTTAGAGCTACGAAACACACGTTCATACCTCCAGAGTTGTATTGATAACCGCACATGAAAATGTGACTAGATGTTCTGCCTAAACAACCTCCAGTTTTTAACGGAGCGGTTTTTTTCTGTCTTATTTTGAAGTATTACCTTTTTTACTTCCGCTTACAATGACGTTAATTCTGTTAGTTTGACAGATGAACTGGTGCGCATGCCCGAAATACTCCCAGGTCAGGATGTTTTCATTTCTAAGAATGGATTTTATTTTCATTAACAAATCTTTGTCCTTCCCAGTGTTTCCAAAAGAAACTAATGTGTAAGACTTGGAGACTGGACATTATTTTATTAATGGACGTTTTTATAACATCATAATGAAAGAATAATAAAACTACTCAAAAAGTTGTAAATTAATACATTATAATATATATATATATATATATTCTCTTCCCCCTTAATCCCTTAACCTTAAGCTCTTATTTATGTGCATTTATGTAAAGGTTTCATTTGACCTTAAAATACTTAAACATATATATATATATATATATATATATATATATATATATATATATATATATATATATGTTTGTGTAGATGTACAGTATAATACACATATATGTGTAGATTCAAATGTGTCCCATATTAGTACCCAACTCATTCAACACACACACACACACACACACACACACTTCAGGCCAGACCTGAATGTCGTCCAGCTTTTTTTGGTCATATTTCATATAATTAATATCTTCATGTACTTGTCTGCTATCAGATAAAAAGCACGGAAACGGAATACGATCTTGACTGTATTCTGCAAAGAATCTTTCTGATTTCAGATTAAAAAATTTTATCTCTTAAAGAAAAAACTTTCATTGTAATCAATTCATATCATACTATGTCTATGATTGTAGGTAAATATTAACCTTCTACAGCAACCTTTTACCATGTTGTTTAAATGTAATCCACAAGTTAAATGTTGAATTTAACAAATAATCCTATATAAAGTGTATTCAACATATTAATAGCTTTAACGAATCCCAACATGGTTATGTAACAATACATTGTGTGTAAGTTACATATTTGTAAGTAGTTTTCTACAATTTTCATTGTTGGTTTAAACTATTTATAAAGCTGCATGTATCAAGGCTGCATTCTGTGTAGTGACCACCAGGGGGCGGTCCCCGGTCCATATATGGTCACTTCCTCCTCACTAGTTGCAGCTAACGCTTCAAAACAAACAAGTCAATAAACCAATGAGTCGACCCGATGACCACGCCCACTTTTATATTAGACACACCTCTTCAGACTCTACCTCCACTAACACACTAACTAACTGCAGCACTTACACTGGACTTATAATGGTTCTTATCTACAGCAAGTTGTACATCGGCTTATTTGATGAAATTGCACTTTCTTCTTTCTTGTTTTTCTGAGTTTGTGTCCTTATGGTTGAAATGTTCTTATTGTAAGTCGCTTTGGATAAAAGTGTCAGATATATGACATGTAATGTCATGTGTATAGTTTATAGGTCTGTCATAAGTCCCGCCCCTTTGCTCCAATTGGTTGATCGTTATCAACACACCCCTCCCCCCGCTTAGTTTTTTAAATAGTATCACACGTTACTTAGAAAAGAAAAAAAAATTTATTGAACTGAAACAATACGGTTGAATGTGCTAAGGCACGAGATATCGAGTGACTCAAATAATTTAATGGAACAAATTCACTTTAAAGACGTCACACATTTCACATGTGCATTCATGTTTACCAACAGAATCCTCCTTTTTGTCCCTAAAAGCAAACTGGACCCCTCAAGCCGCTCGCAGGTGAATCAGAGTCCAGAGGATCAACCTCTCTTAGTCCCCTGGGGCCGATCGTTTTCTCCTCCCTCAGACGCAGAGAAATAAACGCTCTTTGGCGGCGACGCTTTCGTTGAGGCGAGCTCGCTGCGTCTCGATGGACGGGGGGTGGTGGAGGGGGTCGGGGGGGTGGTAGCTACTCTCCATTCCTCTCAGCGGGACCGCCCCCTACTCCACGTCCCCGGGCCGGGTGGCCACGTACACGAAGACCACGATGAGCAGCACCAGGAAGGCCAGCGTCGGCACGACGACGGTGGAGACCTGCTGCCGCGCCTCCTGCATGGCCTGCTTGCGCTCCTTCTTGTCCCGGGACGTCTCCTTTTTGGGTTTGCCCTTGAGCTGCCTCATGGTGTCTCACAGGGAACCTGCAAAGAGAATCGACGGGAACGTCACGAGTCCGAACCCGAGAGGACAAGTCCCGCCCCCTTTAGCCCGCCGTGGGGGCCGTGATACAATATGATATTTCAGGGAAAACAAACAATACAACCAGTACTTAGTTGATGTCGGGACACAAATAATTTCATTAATGAATTACACGTATGATACTTGTCAATAGGAAAAATGATTCTGCATGTCAACAAAGTGACATCTGACAGAAAGCTGCAGAGGAAGAAGCAAGAGAACAACCTCCAAGATCACGCTGCCCCCCAGACTGTCCCACGCTGCCCCACGCTGTCCCCCGCTGCCCCAGACTGTCCTACACTGCCCCAGACTGTCCCACGCTGCCCCCCGCTGCCCCACACTGTCCCACGCTGCCCCACAGACTGTCCCACGCTGCCCCACGCTGTCCTACACTGCCCCAGACTGTCCCACGCTGCCCCACACTGTCCCCCAGACTGTCCCCCGCTGCCCCCCGCTGCCCCACACTGTCCCCCAGACTGTCCCACGCTGCCCCAGACTGTCCTACACTGCCCCACAGACTGTCCCACGCTGCCCCAGACTGTCCTACACTGCCCCACAGACTGTCCCACGCTGCCCCAGACTGTCCTACACTGCCCCACAGACTGTCCCACGCTGTCCCCCGCTGCCCCCCAGACTGTCCCCCCCCCAGACTGTCCCACAGACTGTCCCACGCTGTCCCCCGCTGCCCCAGACTGTCCCACGCTGCCCCACACTGTCCCCCAGACTGTCCCACGCTGCCCCAGACTGTCCCACAGACTGTCCCCCGCTGCCCCAGACTGCCCCACAGACTGTCCCACGCTGCCCCACACTGTCCCCCAGACTGTCCCACGCTGCCCCAGACTGTCCCACAGACTGTCCCCGCTGCCCCAGACTGTCCCACGCTGCCCCACAGACTGTCCCACGCTGCCCTCAGACTGCCCCACAGACTGTCCCACGCTGCCCTCAGACTGCCCCAGACTGTCCCACGCTGCCCTCAGACTGCCCCACAGACTGCCCCACGCTGCCTGCTACTCAGGAAGTCGTTTCTAGAACTACTCTGATTGACCAAACATTTTACTTGAAAGAAGTTTTGTAAGTAGAAATCAAGTTCAAACAGCTGACAATGAACCGGCAACGTTGCTGCTCAGCGGCACTAAGGAACACGGAGACCAACAGAAGCACCACGCCGTCCTGCGTGACGTCACCTGGAATTACACTACAACCAGTAGCAATAAACTCACGTCAGTTGATGGGCGGGGCGTAAACGACAGAACGCGCCGGTCAATGGGCGGGGCGTGACGTAACGCACTCTTCGAGCTCACGTTACACGCCGCAACCCAAACAAGGCAGCGACTTTTTGGAACGCTTACAACTACAACTGCAGAAGCTAACGTTAGCTTAGCACCTCGACGTATTCTGTTCCGGGCTCCTCGCGCCAGTCAGCGCGCGCCGACTTGAGGAGAACAGTTTAAAAGTTACGCTGAGATAAAGTACCGTGACAGCGGAGACGCGTAACCAACGGGACGGTTCCTCCGGTCCTCGGGGACAATGAGCGGCCTCCTCCTCGCGGTGACACCGGAGAAAGTAGCGACCGTAAGTTGAGAAGCAGAGTTTCCTCGCGGAGCTCGACGTGGCAGAACGCGGAACAACGTCATCAAGCTAGCTGGGAGGAACACAAGTACACTTCCGGCAATACCCTCCAAAATAAAGCGATGCCATTAGAACGTGATATTACGATAAGAAGATTACTAATATCAACGTACACATAATACAAACGTATTTAAAATATTAATTGTAATATTTATGTCAACATAAACATTCATTTTTATTCTTATCTTCATATAAATATTTCAGGCAGCAACATAACAAAATTATTATAAATTTTATCGGGAAGAAAACTGAGATTATGTAAAAATAACATGAAATACTATGTTGGAACGTTTGAAAATTTTAAAACGTGTACAGGTCAATTGAAAATATAGCAACAACATTCAACACCCATAAATACAGATTTAAAACCACATTTTGTTTATGCTCCGTGATGAAAGAAGAACACAGACGAACTTCTTCAAACGTCACATTTAATGTGCTCATCCATATTTGATGACCTAACACTTTTCCAAACATGACGGCAGACGCCGGAGTTCTGTACTTTACACACACATGCGTGTGTAATGTGTGTATATATATATCCACATACACATGCTGCAGGTTGTATATAAATTACAATGCATCTGATTAGAACATCAAATATACAAACATTGTAGGATAGTAAATAAAAGGAATCCAGTAGTTTTCTGAGTGGAGGTTATTACTGTAATATTTAAAATGAGTCAGAGAGGAAGTGAAACAAGGGGGTTCCTTCCACTGAACACATGTTCATTCCTGAGAAAATCCTCCAATAAGCAGGCTGATAGTCCTCATAAATACAGGAAACGCCCTACGATCAATAACACGCATTCCAACTACGAGCCTTTATAATATGTGATTTAAGAAAATAGCTAAACATGGAAACAATGACATACATCAAATCAGATTATCAGTCATAATGTCCTAGAACCAATTTAGAGTGAATCACTTTGTTTCAACAGGAGATCAAAGACAGTTTACCCTTAAAACATTTAGGAAACACTAAATTAAATCATATGATTCTAATGAACTAACAACTGAATTTGAAGAAGGCCGACTAGATAAACATGGAAACATAAATACTGCGATGCTCTTAAATGCCAGTGACTCTTAAACATAGAAGATTAAGTGTGAACGGTTTGATGACATGGGGTCAGTGCACGTTACCATGGATACGCCTACATCATGTGACGTCTAAAACCGTCTGGACTAGCCCCTCCCCCGAAAAACAAGGACTAACAGTTGGAGGACATCTTGACTTATTCATAAAAATACAAACATTTAACGTCAGGTGTTTGCTGTGGGGACCTGACAGAACTTCAGTATAAAAGCCTCAAATCAACATTCAAGCGTTTCTTCAAAACTGGTCAGAGAGACAGTGGACAAACAGGGAGCCAAGTCACTGAGCTCGGGAGGTAGAGAGCAAACCCGCCGGGCCGCACGGCGCCGCCGGGGGGAGTCCGGTTCACACGACGGGCTCCCCGGGGCCGCGGGTCAGAGACCAGCAAAATATATGTACACCTCGTAGAACGTCTCCTATCCAGCGGGTCCCGTGGGTCCATTTCTGCCTCCAGAGGGTACCGCTCAGTCTCATAGTGACCCGCTCAGAGACAGAGGTCAAAGGTCGCGGGACGGCGAGGAATCACGACACCACGACACCTCAGCTCATTTCAAACATAAACAATAATTAACGAGGAGGACAGAAGATCAGACTTCTGTTCCTCCTCCAGTCGTCACGACGCAGCCACACCCGACAGACACACAAACACAAGGAAGAGACTCCAGAACCAAATATACGATTTAGATCCCCATCACTTTAAGACTTTATAATCCACCTTTTCCTCATTGAACCAGGAAGTGTTTCATTATCGTACTCCGCAAAACATCACTTTTCATAAACAGATGTTCAGGAGCCTCGTGCACGAACGTCCGCATTCATGTTCCTATACTTTCACACACACACACAAATATATATATATATATATATATATATATAGTCTTATTTTAGGTTATTTATGTTGATATATGAAAACAAAGAATGACATTAACGTCACTCCTCTTTGTGTTTAACGTCTCTTCAGAAGAACTGGAAAACAAAGGACACGTTCAGACCGCCCATCAGGTCCATGTGGTTACTGGACTGAGCTGCTGACGAAGAATAACGTAATGATTTGTTTGTACACGAGGCTCCTGATCTTTGGCTTATTAATCGTTCAATAATTACGAGCTGTGGCCGAATTGGGGGGGTTACAGTCGATCATCTAGCTCAGGAGAGAAAAGTGGGAAATGTTAAAATAGACATCTTTAGATTTATATTAATATATATATATATTAAAAAAAAGAAAGTACAACTTCTAAATCTCATCTGAGCGGAGTAACCAGACGGAACCTTCAGATTCAGTCTCCTGGGGATCCTTCATTTACCCCCCCCCCTCAACAGTAGGACCCCGTGAAGTGACATTGGGTGGGTTTCTCCTCATGCACTCACAGCAGACCTGTGAGTTTCCATGGAAACGCAACGATGGACCACAGGCGCCTGCGCTTTGTTCCCAGTTCAGCGGCTCATCCTTCGGGGGGCAATGAGGATGATGATGATGGTGATGAAGGCTACTCCCACACCAGCGGAGACGGCGGCATTTCAGAGGGCTGAGCCACGGTGGAGCTGTGGGAAAACAAGTCCTAGAGTTAGCGATGTGGTGTTTCTACACATGGACTTAAATCATCATCATCATCCTGCCCCCCCGTCTCAACCAGAGACTCAATGGTACCAAATAAGAGGAAAGCTCGGTTCTGTAGTCACGCTAACATGACGTCACATTGAGCGTTGATGAAGCTGCTACATTGTTAGCATAGCTTAGCATCGATTGACACAAGAAAACAAGCATTTTAAATCGTTGTCATGTTGGTATTTCTGCATCAATTTGATCTCTTCATTGTAATTAAATCAGAGCTAAACTCTGCTTTGGAAAAGCTGATTGAGGTTTTTTTCTCGCCAACAGTGTTGCAACATGTCCGGAGTTAGCCTAGCTTAGCACGAGTCCTGGCTAGCTAGCGCTAAATGAGAAGGAAAGCCTTGTACCTGATGAAGCTTTTGAAAGCAGCGGATTGCGGGTTGATGCAGAGCGGCACTCGACTCCCCTTCTGCTGCTCCAGGATGAACTGGTGGATGATCTCTGGGGGGGAAACACAAACCTTCCTGTTCCTCTCTTTAACATCAGCTCAGCTGCTAGCAAGTTGTTCTCAGTTAGCGAGGAAGCAGAATAGTTCAAAGAAAGACAAAACACATTTTTTCCACATTGGTGAAACTTGAGTTAATGATGAAATTCTCCCCCCAATTTATGTCAAATGAATGAATTCAACTAAAACAGCTGAAGAGAATCTAAGTGCCACGTGTTTAAATGTCGCTGACCTTTGACCTGTCTCACGGAGCTCAGGTTCTTCTCAAAGCCGTCGTCGAACTTGGGCTCGGTGACGGGCTCGAAGTCGCTGGTGTAGACGCGCCCGGGGGAGGTGGTGTAGCAGCACCTGCACATGCAGGTGTGGTAGCGCAGGCGACCCTCGTCCAGGTACGGGTGGGCCAGCGCGTCCTTCGCCGAGATCCGCTTGGCCTGCGGGTCCAGACACGGGACGCCGATCATAATAATGTATGTGAATATACAAATATAAAACCACAGCTGATTATGATGGACGCCGTTAGAAATGAGAAGAAGTAGGAAGAGAACTGACGCCACAGGAAGTGATGGAGCTCCGCCCACTTCTTCAGGTACAAAATAAACACGCAACTATAATAACCCTAATAATCACATGCAGGGGGACATTTCAGTGTCATGTGCTTTTTCAGTTTCATTAATAAATGTCCAATAAAACCAAAATAAAGACATTATATTGTGCAGGATATTACGGTTTTTTCTTACTCAATATTATTTGTTATTTTATTTTGCATTATTCTCTTGTGTAAGTATCACATTTTGTTATTTCAACTCCCATATTTAATTTGTAGTTATAGTTAAACTGCTTCCTCTATTCCATTGTGCACACTATTATTTAATGGAATCTAACGTCTACGTTTCGTTGCTCTTCTTTAATAGTGCGACTGGACGTGGTGAATGAAAGTCGTGTCTATAATTATCCTGCGGTGACTCACTGATCGCGAGGATGACTCACCGGGTCGAACACCAGCATCCTGCAGAGGAGGTGCACCGCCTCGTGGGTCGCTTGGCCAGACAGCGAGTACAGAACAGGAAGCGACGGCTGCGGACGAGAAACAAGCGTCACAGCGCGACCCCTTCAGCTCCCGGCAGCGCGGTCACGTGGCGCGTCACGTGGCGCGTCACATGGCGCACATGGCGCAGCAGGAGGAGGGGAGGAGCCCCCCAGCGCCCAGCTGGTGCAATGAGAAACCAGATACGCTGCCAGCGTTCACTCTGCCGACCTGTTTGTGAGGTCCTCTGAGGATGTGCGTACGGGCGCCTTCGCACGCCGTCCTCATGGCCTCCAAGGAGGGCGTCCCCAGCAGGTCAGTGATGAGATCCAGCTGCGTGCAACACGGCGACAAAGACACACATCAGAGACGGACACCGACCACCGGCCCGCGGACCATCTGCATGGCAGAACAGGAAGACGGCTTGGAACGCCGTTACAACACCGGAGCCTTCTTTGTAAGCAGGCAGGTAACGGCTGGACGACCTCCAAGTCAATCACCGTCGTGGCCGACTGAGTTAGTCGGACCGTTTTCAGGCTTTTGTTTGTCTAAATCACCATAGCAACACATCCAAAAACCTGCACCTGCTCCAGCGCAGGCTAACTCAAGCTAGCCGGATTAGCTCGCCACTGCCTGAACAAAAGGGGCAGCTTTCTTCCTCATCGACGAAGGAGTGATATCGACATCAGTTAGATTCACGTTTTATGGAGTTCTCCGAGATCAGAGATCCGCTATGACATCACTTCCTGTTCGACCACCATCGATGCTGCCGACAAGAAATCATTTATTTACAAGACGACCTTCTGCAGCCGAAGCGTTTCGTGGTGAAGACCACACGCTGCATAAAGGCTGGACTGCAGCGCGCTCGCTCACCTAGAATATTGTGCTGTTAGTGGTACTTTTTAAAAATAATAATAACTTAACAACCAATTTTTAAATGTTTGCTTTGTTAGAAACGTCAGAGATGTAGTTATGACACTGCATACTTATGAATAATGTTCTGTTTAATGTCATTTTTATATGAAAACCCACGGTTAGAATTATTCATAAGCAGGTCATAAATACATCTCTGCACAGTGTGGGGATTTCAACATGCAGCATTTATGGATGTATATTTGTAAATCGAAATCTTGTACCTATTTTAGAACACTATTCTATTGTGTACATAACATTATTCACAGTATATACGCATAACTACATCACTACCAACACAACGTTATGCTTGAGCAAGCGCACTAATATATATATATATATATATATATATATATATATATTATATATATATATTATATATATTATATATATATTATATATATATATATATATATATATATATATATATATATATATATATATGACATTCTGAGTGACCGCACCTCGTTTGGACCAGATCCATGGTTTTCTAATTAGTCCCCTATTATGTCAAATGTCACACATGCGGGTGGCCGCTGCCCCAGGAGGAGGTCCTGGGACCTGGTTACCTGCTGGATGGGACTCTGGGCCTGGAAGAGGATGCGTCTCCCCAGCAGCTCAGCGAAGATGCAGCCCACGGACCAGATGTCGATGGAGTTGGAGTAGTGGCGGCTCCCCATGAGGATCTCTGGAGCCCGGTAGTACTGGGTCACCACTTCCTGGGTCATGTGGCGCGACTCGTCCGACTCCTCCACCCGAGCCAGGCCGAAGTCACAGATCTGCAGGACATGCAGAGGTTCAGTGGCAGTTTACCAACGTGTGCGTTCTCACACACGGTGTTTGTGGGAGGGGCTTTCCCGGCCTACATCTCCCTACAGTGGCACATTTCAGCCCGTCCGTCTCAGCTTGCGGTGACTAAATCTGTTAGCGGTGTAAATATGTGTTTACAGAAATACGTGACTGTGAGCCCCCGTCACCGGACCACCAGCTGGTCGTCTGACGCACCTTGAGCACACAGTTGCTGTTGACCAGCAGGTTTCCAGGCTTGATATCGCGATGTAGAATTCCAGCAGAATGAAGGTATTTCAGTCCTGGGGGGTTATAATATTACCATAACAAATCCAGAGGTCCAGAATATTCGGTTTTGCAACATACAACACCAACAACGTGGGGCCTGGGGGCCGAGGGTACTGGAGCGCCTCACCTCGTAGAATCTGGTAGAGGAAGACCTTGGCGTGGTCCGAGCTCAGGGGCTGAGGGGATACGATGATCTTATGGAGGTCACTCTGCATCAGCTCAGTCACCACGTAGCTGGGGGGGCGGAGTTAAGGGGGCACGCTCTCCGTCACCTCCTCTACGTCACTACTGGTTATTTCCAAGTCAACAGAGCTGAAAGAATTCAGTATTACAAACGTCTCCTCTGACATTTAAATCCACTTCACGTCCTGTACAACTCATATAGTCAGATATGCTCACTAGGCTGCACGCGCACACGCACACGCACACACACACACACACAGTAGTTCTGTTGTCCAACAGGACGCCGTCTGTCCACAGAGAGGAAGTCCTCCACCCACCAACAGTGAAAGATACATCTCTTCAAAGTAGTCGATGTGAGGAGGTTGGAGGATGTCCAGAGCGGAGAGGACCTAAGGACACAATAAAGACGAGGTCTTTACAGGTAGATACCAGGAGACAGACCGAGACAGAAGGACAGAGCTGTGTCCTCACATTCTCATGCTTGAAGAAGGACAGCATCTTGAGCTCCCTGAAGACCCTCTTGCAGGAAACGAGGTTCTGGAAGACGTTGGGCATCTTTTTGAGGGCGACCCTCTTCCCGTCTCGGGGGTCCGTCACGGACCTGTTGGTGCAGAGGACAAACACAGAGGTTCAGATGTCCCAACGTCTTCACCAGCAGACTACACAGTCAGTCCTTACTACGTCCATCAGAAGACATTATTTCTTTAAGCGTGTGGCAATGTGTCAGGTCCCCAGAGGACGATCCCTGATCGGTCTCACCCCATCGCCAAGAGACTCCAACTACAGGAGCTTCGACACACTGAGCGTAAACAACGATCAGATGAATCACATGTTACCACTTGCATTAGAAAGTAAAGGATGTGGCTTTTTATTCCTATGAGACTACAGGATTATGTTTATCATGCTAACAAACGGAGCGCATTCAGCTGCAGGGACACATACGCGTTAAATAAAGTAAAGTCACAGTCGATACGTCATCACAGCTGGAGTGTGTTTGAGCAGAGACTCGATAGTGATGATAAATGGTTTTATTACACCTGATATTTATATTGAACCAAAATGAGGGCAAAGCGGTGCCCAGATGTGCCCATCGTTCAGTGAAACGGGTTAAGGGGCTCCACACAGCTGGGGCTGGTGCGTGTGTGGGGCGCATGCACCTACCAGACGACCCCGAACGCCCCGTACCCGATGGGCCGGTCGGGCTCCATGTCCAGCTGCGGCTGCAGGTGGTGCCGGTTGTGGTGCGCTTTGACCGCAGCGGCTTGGACCTGGACCTGGCCCGGGACCTGGCCCGGGGCCGCGGCCGCCGCCGCCCCCGCCGGCCCGGGGGCTTGCCCCGGGCCGGGGGACGGGAAGTAGGCCTGCTGCTGGACCGAGTGCAGGGCGGCGGCGGCGGAGCCAGGGTGCTGCAGGTGATGCTGGCCCACGTGGTGGTTGTTGTTGTTATTGTGGTGGTGGTGGTGGTGGTGGTGCGGTTGCATGTGGGGGGGCGGGAGGTGCGGGAGCTGGTGGTGATGCTGGTGGTGGGCGGCCACCGTCGAGGAGCCGCTGTTGTAAGCGGCCATCATTTTCGTAACATGTGTAGCCGTGGCGCCGCCAAGAGCCATTCACTGATGACGAACTTAAAGGTTTAAATGATCCAACACCTGCAGCTTTATGTCCTCATCATAATGCAAACCATGTGACCCCCCCCTAAGTCAAAGTCCTCCTGGTGGAGAACATGGCCCGCGGCGAGGAGTCTAAAACAATCCAACCAAACTCCACCTGAACAAGAAAACTGTTGATAAATACGAATTAAAGAAACTCCAAGTTGCCCCCCACCTCCACCCCCGCTCCCCCGCTCCAGGTGAGACGCAGCCTCGCGGATGTAAGCGGCTCTAAATTCGCCCCACGGGTCCAGGTGAAGGTGCTGTTCCCACCATCGGGGCTCCTCCTCCCGCTGCAGGTGGTGCAGGTGGTGCAGGTCGGGTAATCTCCGAGCCGTGATTAACGCGGCTGATCCGGTGGAGCACCGGAGCGGTGGTCCAAGCCCCTGCGGTCGGGCCCAGGCCTCATCCGCTCCTCACATAGCGTGACGACAAACTGGCGAAGCTCCGGCCATGATTAAACAAACAAAAACAACAACAACAAACGGGAACTACTTAACGTGGCTTGCGCGCATTGGCAGCCGGGTGTTTAGCGGGCTCCGCTGCCACACTGCCGCCGCTCAGCAGCGCACGTCCACGGCGGGTGAACCGCACGTAAGCGCGCACACACGATCACCGAGGTAATCCCTCCGCCCGCCGTCCAAAGGCTCCCGGTGACGAGCCAGCGGGCGGCTTCGACCTGTCAGTTAGCGGCTAACGCTAGCTGCTCGGCGCGCGCCTCCCCAGATCCCTCCGCCGCCGCCGGAAGAGAAGAGGAAGCCGCCGGAGTCTCTGGCTTCGGCTCGGCTTCCTCCGACGTTATTCAAAGCAACGACTATGTGTAGTCAAGCTGTGACGGGCGGACGATCCAACATGGTGAACCCACCTCCTCCCAGCGGCACCGCGGCGGTTATATTAAGCAGCGGCGCTCAACCAATCAGCGACCGCGCCCCGAATGACGTAACGGTAATCTCCGCGATTCCAACCCCGTAAACGAGTGCCATCCGCGCATGCGCACTGGGGGTGAAACGGCTGCTGCGCATCACGAGCGGTATGAACACAGACGCGTTTAGAGAAGCCCAAAAACTATTTTTGTGTTTTATTTTATGAAATGCATTTTATTTCCGTTTGCCTATCGTATCCTATTCCCTTCTGTCATGAATGGACGTTTCTATTCTGTTTCTTATTGACAGTTTCTGTGTATCTGCTCCTGTATGTAACTGTTAGAACAGTAGACAGTGAAAGGAAAGTAATACCAACACAGAGAAAGTAAACAAAAGAGCAAACAAACTGCTCACTTCATTTTTTCAAGTCTGTAACTACTTGGCATGTTCAGATGAAAAACTGTTGGTGTGGCGGGAGGTCTTAGTCCTGATGGACCTCAGCCTCCTGCCAGATGGAAGGTTTTGTCCGGGGTGAGAGGGGTCGGCTGCCATCTTTTTAGCTGCTTCAGGGTCCTAGAAGCGAACAAGTCCTGCAGGGACGGAAGATTGCAGCCGATCAGCCTCTCTGCAGAGCGGAGGACACGCTGCAGCCTGCCCTTGTCCTTGGCTGTGGCTGCAGCGTACCAGACGGTGATGGAGGAGCAGAGGATGGACTCCATGATGGCCGTGTAGAAGTGGACCATCATCGTCTTTGGCAGGTTGAGTTTCTTCAGCTGCCTCAGGAAGAACAACCTCTGCTGAGCCTTCTTGGTGATGGAGCTGATGTTCAGCTCCCACCTGAGGTCCTGGGTGATGATGGAGCCCAGGAAACGGAAGGAGTCCACAGTGGTGACGGGGGAGTCACACAGGGTGATGGGGGAAGGTGGGGCTCTGTTCCTCCTGAAGTCCACAACCATCTCCACTGTCTTCAGAGCGTTGAGCTCCAGGTTGTTCTGGCTGCACCACGACACCAGATGGTCGGACTCCACCTGTAGGCGGACTCGTCCCCACCAGAGATCAGTCCAATGAGGGTGGTGTCATCCGCAAACTTCAGGAGCTTGACGGACTGGTGACTGGAGGTGCAGGAATCAGAAACATTTATTTGCCAAAATATGCTAAACATACAAGGAATTTGTCTTGGCGGTTAGTGCGCGACAGTAGACAGACAAAACAACAGTGCACAAGTAATAAAATAAAGTAAAATGAAATGCTAATGCAATGGGTTAGTAGAATAGCTGTTGTACATAGTACATATTTAACATACACGTTACGTACACGTGTGTAAAGAAAAGAAAGTGCATGTTTTTTTTAGGAAAATCAACGAATCAAATCGAATCAAATCAATACGTTAACCGATTCCTTATTAATTCGTTTTCTTCCTCCGCTCTCGTTCACGAGGGCATTGGGGGGCGGGGTTAAACGAAACACCAGTGCGCATGCGCGATGGAACCTGCGGGCTTGTACAAATCGCGGCTGCATCCGGGTACTTCCCTCGGAAGCCTCCGCGGTTACGTCACTGATCCAGTGGGTTACGGAGAGGAGCGAAGGACGCGGAGGAACAATAACGTAAAGTATTAAATGTGACGACGACAGCGAGCAGCGGGGGGCAAGCGAGACAAGACACGCGGGTGCGCGCACTGCCTTCGTGTTCCGTGTTTAGCAGCACTGCTAACGTCAGCTAACGTCAGCTAACGTCCGTCACAACGTTCACCCCGAGCTGACATTTAACGCAGCGGAGTGAAGCTTCCTTCTCTTCTCACGGGACGTTTACAGCCGCTTTAATGGAGCCAAAATAAACCACGTGTTGCGCCTTTAATCTGCATAATGAACTGTCTCTGTCCTCCTGGTGATCAACGTCACACCGTAAGATAAATGACAGTGTTTGTGTTCTTTAAAGTTTACACGTTTGGAGGCTCTAAAGTCGCGAGGAACAAGATGATATTAATGCTTGTTTCTGTTATTGGAGCCGTTTGAAATGTAAAATGAATGTGTGTGGCAGTTGCTGACTGTGGTCTCTGAACAGGAAGTGGACTCGGGTGGTGGTGGTGTCTCTGGTCTGACCCCTCTCAGTCCTGGTCCTCCATGGAGCTGCTGGCGGTCAGCGTCTGGAGAAGTGGCCTCTAACGCTCTCACCTCGGTGCTGAACCGTTTCACAGAAGCATGATCCCTCTGCACAGGTGAGCGCTCTGCATGTTTGCTAAGGCCCCTTTGTGAGGCCCTGGCGGGACCTTCCTGGTGAGGAGCCAGCAGGGTGTTTATGTGTCAACTTAACCTTCAAACCAGTTATTGTCACAGTACAAAGTCTCTTCGACGGTTGGTTTTATTCATATTTCTTTTGTGACGTGTGTTGCTTTACTGATGGCATTGGACTACAGGTCGGAGGTTGAAGTAACACCAACATAGATGTTCTATTCCTTAACTTAACCAAAGAGTTGTTTCACCCTAAACATCACAAAGTTGTGTCCTGTGAAGACGGAAGTTTATTTTGAAAAAACTGTGTTCGTGTATCTTCCTCAAAATGACTCGTATCATGTATCACCATTGAATGGCCGCGCTGTGAATGCGTTTGGATCCTCACTGTACCTGCTGCAACCTGCTGTAGGTTTGAATGAGCCGCGTCCCCCGGAGCTCAGATCCTCGCCTTTCCAGTTTGCTTCTGTAATACTACCGACCTGCATGTTGTGTCATGTTTGTTTTGCAGACCGCTGAGTCAGCTGCTCGGAGCATGCAGGAGGAGGAAGAGGAGGGTGGAGGTTTCTCTGGAAACGGCTACGGGGTTTCACTGCAGGACCTTCTGCTCCACCTCGTCAGAGACCGGTGCACACGCCAGCTTGATGTTAATGTTAATGTTTGACAAATTACTTCTCAACAAGCACGTGGCCTCTGCAGTCACCCAAAGCTGCACCATTCATCACTGCGAGGGATTTGAAACCCGTCCTTGTTGTCAGATTTTCATCTTTTCAAAAGTCCTTGAAGACGTAATGTTTTATGATCGCTTCCGTCAGAAAAAGCAGCAACAATTAAGCTTAAAACGGAGATATTTCATCACATAGTTTTACTCTGATTTACCTTCTTGTGTGGGGACATGAAAAGTGTCTGTGACGTCTCCTAATCCATCTCTCTATCCATGATCTTATAAATGCGTCGCCTATAAGCTCTGTAAATACATTATTAGGCTCCGCCTCCAACCTGTTGACTTCTTTCTATTGTTATAAAAGATTAAAATGATTGGTAATAATATATTATTAGTCTAAAGCAACTACTATAGTGTTGTGTTGGGTGTGACTGGACTACAAGTTAAAAACATAGTCAAGAAATACAAAACACATTAAATATGTATAATATTTGATATATACATCAATATAGAACATGCAAAAATGATCATTTAATATCTATTATATTTAATTCAGAGAAAAAGCAGCACTACTACAAAGTCTTAAAAATGTCCCCCTGCTTTGTTGTCTCTTGTTGTAGAACCCCTGGAGATCCACAAGAAGAAGGTCTTGCTGTGGTTCAGCCACCGTCCTCAAGAGGAGAAGCAGTTCGGAGGTCACTTCAGCCCAGAGACCATGGACGTGGATCCTCTCATCCTGGAAAGAAGAGCTGAGGAGAGGGCAGGACCACTCAGTTCTCCTCTCCAGACCGTCTCCAGCCCCTCTGTGACTGTGGAACAGCTGTTTGAGCCCACCGATGCCTGGAGTGACGGCCGGGGGCTCAACGTGCTGCTGTACGGTGCCGTGGGGACGGGGAAGAGCACATTGGTACGCAAGGTGGTGGGGGACTGGTGCATCGGCAAAACCCTGAACCAATTCAAGTTGCTGGTTCCGTTCTCTTGTGAGGACCTTGGCTCACAGTCAAAGTAAGATCGTCTGCTATAATTCACTGGCCTTCTGTCACGTAACTTGATATTTTGAGGTCCTACAAACATACCTATGAACCAGACCAATACCGAGCCCACCTTTCTACCTGTGCACTGTACCTACCCACCGACTAACCTACACACAGAACCCTATCGAACCCACAGAGAGTGATGCGTCCTTCCTCCACAGAGTGGCCTCCTTGAGGGACCTGGTGAGCAGGAAGTACCTCCACCTCCGACAACACCCGCTGCTGAGTGGGACGGGAAACCAGGCCAAGGATGTGCTATTCGTCTTCAACGGGATGGAGAAGATGAATTTGGATTTCAGAATTGGAGCCAGTGAGCTTTGCAGTGACCCCAATGAGCCGCTGCCGGCAGATGTGCTCATGGTTAACCTGTTGAGGAAATACCTGCTCCCAGAGGTGAGGGACAGGCCACCATCACAAAGTTACCGTCAACATATTATTATGTTTGTATAATGAAGACGTGAAACTTGTGTATCAATGCGACCGCTGCCGTGTGTTTCCCAGGCCAGCATCCTGGTGACCACCAGACTGTCCGCCCTGGACAGCATCCCCCAGAAGTACGTGAGTCGCTACGCACAGATCAGCGGCTTCACTGACCCCGACCGCCAGCGGGCCTACTTCAGCAGCCGCCTGCTGCAGCGGAGCGCGGCCCGAAGCCCCGAGTCCCACTCCCTCGTCGAGCTGCTGCACCTCAACCTGCAGCGGGAAAGCCAGCTGGGCGCCGCCTGCTTCCTGCCCTCGTACTGCTGGCTCACGTGTGCCACCTTACATCTCCTCCACTTCACCGACACCGAGGCGCCGGTCCGCACCCTGACCGGACTCTACACTAGTTTCCTCCGGCTCAACTTCGGCGGCGAGGTGCTCGGCACGGGAGCGGGAACCAACGTTCCCATTCAGGAGCGCAACGCCTCTCTGATGTTGTACGTGGTCCGTACAGTCGGCAAACTCGCCTTTGACGGCGTGACAAACAGGCGCACGGCGTTCTCCGAAAAGGAACTGGAGCAGTGGATCGGAGGCGAGACCAAGACAAACGAGGAGCTGCGTCAGCTGGCAATGTTCCGGACGGACGTGCTCGACTTCTTCTTGGCTCCCGTTGTCGAAAGCGACGTGTATTTAGCAGAAGAAGCCGTTGGGAATGACAAGCGGCGGTACGTGTTTGCTGTCCCGGCCATGCAGGAGTACCTGGCCGCTCTCTACGTGGTTCTCGGAGAGAACAAATCGGCTCTGGAGAAGCTGACCAGTCAGGTGTCAGCGGCCATCGGTCAGGCAAGCGAGGATGTCAATAAAGTCGTCGACGTCATCTCCATTTTCATCCCGCGCCGAGTGTTTGCCGTATTCAACATCCTGAAGCTTTTTCCAAAGCTGTACGAGAAAATCAGCAGTCGCAACAAAGGCAGCATCGCCAAAACGATGGCGTCCGAACTGTTCCGCACCGAGGACAGCTACAACGAGGACGTCCTGGACCAGGTGGAGCAAAGCCTCCTGGGGGTCCACGGCCCGCGACCGAAGCAGCGCAGTGAGGGCCAGCCTTTTGAGCTCTACCCCATATTCATGGGCGGACTGTTGCATTATGGGAACCGTGTCCTTCTCCAGCAACTTGGGTGCAGCATTCAGAGCAACACCGTGGCCCAGATCACACAGGCCCTCCGCAAGTACCTGGTCAGAGGTAACGCCAATATGTTCCTCTCAGTCCTGCTGGTGCTGTGGGCTCTGATTTCATGTTTAAAGAACACACCGTGGTTCCAAAGCTTCCAAACAATCATTTTAATTGAGACCAGTCTCAATTTAGTCCTGATCCTCTGTCAGGCGTATTCAACTAAAATGTGAAGAGGGCCAGTTTATTTCTTTCTAGAAGCAAAAGTCGGGAAGATCATGATGTGACTACTAGTGTTATTTAAATGGGGTTGTATCATCATCTGCATTTAATCAATACACGACTAACAAATCAAATGAATTCAGTACCATTCAAAAACTCTTTGCCAATATTTATTGTCACAAAGAACAGTTTTTTATATATATATATATATATTAATCACTCCCACGCTCCAGCTCCTCCTGAACGCTTAATGAGTCTGCTTCTCTTTTCTCTTATTCTAGAAATCAACAAGCCACAGCCTCCTGAGGAGCTGATGGACCTACTGGTCCTTCTCTATGAGTTTCAGAACCCCAGAGTGACTGCAGAGGTTCTGGCCTCGATCAGGGCAATCAAGCTCCCCAACATCCGCATGACGCCACTCAAGTGCTTCGTCCTGAGCTCTGTGCTCGCCTGCACGCCTGCAAGGTAAAGTCTGGATTGCGGTTTGACGGGTAAATGTTCAGCCACCCGGTCTGACTGGTGCGCGTTTCTTCTGGTAGTTATCACCTGGAGGAGATGGACCTGTCCTCCTGCCTCCTGGATCTCAACATGCTTGAGATGCTGCGTCCGGCCTTCAGACACACGCACAGACTCAAGTGAGACCAAATCAATAACTGCTCTCTTCTGGTTTGCAGTGAGTAACAAAGGAAACCCGTGTTTTTAGAGGATGAAAGGATGTTATGCGTCTGAGTTAACCATTTTTGGTCGAAGCAAACCAAGAATATGCACCAAACAGGACATTTTGCACAGCAAAAATCCACTAATGTTCTGTGCATCATGAAAACGCTGTGCAGAAATGATCCCAGAATCTTTACACAATAGTATTAGTAGGCAACATAACTAAGGGCTGGTCCAAGGCCAGCCTGAGCCAGCCCTTAGTATCAGGTTTATCACGCTGACAGCCCTGCAACAAAGGGCTGGTCCAAGGCCAGCCTGAGCCAGCCCTTAGTATCAGGTTTATCACGCTGACAGCCCTGCAACAAAGGGCTGGTCCAAGGCCAGCCTGAGCCAGCCCTTAGTATCAGGTTTATCACGCTGACAGCCCTGCAACAAAGGGCTGGTCCAAGGCCAGCCTGAGCCAGCCCTTAGTATCAGGTTTATCACGCTGACAGCCCTGCAACAAAGGCTGGTCCAAGGCCAGCCTGAGCCAGCCCTTAGTATCAGGTTTATCACGCTGACAGCCCTGCAACTAAGGGCTGGTCCAAGGCCAGCCTGAGCCAGCCCTTAGTATCAGGTTTATCACGCTGACAGCCCTGCAACTAAGGGCTGGTCCAAGGCCAGCCTGAGCCAGCCCTTAGTATCAGGTTCATCACGCTGACAGCCCTGCAACAAAGGGCTGGTCCAAGGCCAGCCTGAGCCAGCCCTTAGTATCAGGTTTATCACGCTGACAGCCCTGCAACAAAGGGCTGGTCCAAGGCCAGCCTGAGCCAGCCCTTAGTATCAGGTTCATCACGCTGACAGCCCTGCAACAAAGGGCTGGTCCAAGGCCAGCCTGAGCCAGCCCTTAGTATCAGGTTTATCACGCTGACAGCCCTGCAACAAAGGGCTGGTCCAAGGCCAGCCTGAGCCAGCCCTTAGTATCAGGTTCATCACGCTGACAGCCCTGCAACAAAGGGCTGGTCCAAGGCCAGCCTGAGCCAGCCCTTAGTATCAGGTTTATCACGCTGACAGCCCTGCAACAAAGGGCTGGTCCAAGGCCAGCCTGAGCCAGCCCTTAGTATCAGGTTCATCACGCTGACAGCCCTGCAACAAACGGCTGGTCCAAGGCCAGCCTGAGCCAGCCCTCAGTATCAGGTTTATCACGCTGACAGCCCTGCAACAAAGGGCTGGTCCAAGGCCAGCCTGAGCCAGCCCTTAGTATCAGGTTTATCACGCTGACAGCCCTAACAAAGTTTAACAAAGCCCACCTCTATGAACTTGTAGTTTTGAGTTTTTGTTGAGCCTGTTTGTGATGATATTCATTATAGAGGACGGTTTGTACGAGTCCAAAGCAGGACCATCTGCTGGCTCCCTTGTTAGCGATGTTCTGAAATGCATTTTTCTAGACATTGGATGATCCCCGTGCTCGTCTGGCATGTGTTTGTTGTGTGTGTCTGTGCGTCTGCCCGTCCCTGTTGTCCTCAGTCTGCAGTCTAACAGCTTTGGTCCTGAGTCCTGTGTCATCCTGAGAGATCTGCTGCTCGACCCTGTGAGCTCCATCGAATCTCTGCAGTAAGAACTTTACGTTTTACTTCAACCTCTGAGTGCCTCTTTCGGGGGTGTGTTCAATATACTTATTATAGGACTTTCTTCACAAGCCACACGCTGCTTTCAACCAGCAAAAGGCTTTTATTTTGAAGCAGCAGAAGGAAATCCAGTGAAGTTTTATTTAATTTACCGTGATCTTGACTCACAACAGAGAATCCGTAACGCTGCGGCTCAATAAACTGGAAGTCCCGTAATAACGAGCGTGTGTTGATTGGAGTTGTTCCTGCATGAGGCCCGATAAGTGCCGCCGAGTGGACTCGGTCTCCACTTTGTTCTGATAGAAGACACCCCCCTCACTATTCCACTGTGCGTCGCAGACTGTGTGACAACCCCCTGCTGGAGTCCGGGGCCTGCGCCCTGCTGGAGGCTTTGCCGGAGAACCAGTCCCTGACCCACCTGTCCCTGATGCACACGGGCCTGGGGGACCGGGCGGCCCTGGAGCTGGCCCAGAGGCTGCAGCAGCACGCGGCTCTCCTGGAGCTCAACGTGGCCTACAACAACATCGGGGACAACGCCGCTCTGGCTTTAGTGGACGCCTGCAGGGAGCACCCCAGCATCCACACCGTGCAGTAAGCCGCTCTGCACACAGCACCGCGGCTACGAGCCGGTGGACGCAACCAAACAGATTCTGATTACCGCCTCTTCTGCTTCATCCTCATCCCAGAACTTTTCATGTATATAAAAGCTCCTCCGTCCGTGGAAGCAGGGTGTGATTAGTCCCTTTGCTGGTGTCCTTGTGCAGCTTGTATCTGAACCCTCTCAGCGATGTGGGGAAACAGTCCCTCTACGTCCGAGGAGTTCCCAAGAGCCAGGGGGGGCGGCGGGTCAAGGTGCTGGCCTCCGTCACCGAGGGCACCGACATCTCTGAGGACTGGCACCCCATCCTCAGTGTGATACGGAAGAACGCCTCGTCCTGGGACCGCCAGCGCGTCAAAGAGCAGCTGAAGGTAAACGCGGCGATGCTGCTCAATGACGAGTCTCCTGCGCCTCTTCAAAATAAAAGTCCTGCTCCTCTGTGGACATGCGATGTCTTTAGTGGAATCTCATGACTGAACATCCCATCGATTTGCTGGCTCCCTGCAGGTGTTCCTCAGGGACCTGGACTGGGGCCGGCAGCAGCAGCAGAACTTCTGGAAGCGGCTGCACTTCAGACGAGTGGAGAAAGGCGTCCGCAAGACGCTGCAGCAGCTGGAGAAAGAAGCTCCGCCTCCATGATGACCAGCATGCACCGGGGGAGATGACGTCACTCAACAGCATTACATTACAGGTCATTCAGCTGACGCTTTTATCCAAAAGCGACTTGCATTGCATCTTCAACCCGCGGCTTGTTTCGTTGCCCGGGGAGCAGTTGGGGGTCCGGTGTCTTGCTCAGGGACACTTTGATGTGGGACATGGAGCAGCCGGGACTCGAACCGCCGGCTCAGCCTCTTCTCCGCGTGCCGCTGTCGACATTTCAGAATCCGATCAGAAGCCTTTTTTTGCCTCGTATGTGACACACACAGGAATAATTTAATAATAAGAAAATAATGCAATAAATAAACAAGCAAAAGAGACAAACATTATAAGTAAGTTGGAACAGATTATATGCTTGACTGATCCGCTCCTTCTTGATTTATCACTTTCTGTACTTCCAGAACCTCGACAAGGAGCTCTTCAGGGTCCCAACCAATGTGCATATATATAAATAATATATGACTGTCAAAAGTATTTAGCTGAGTTTCATTTTGTGTCATGTGACAAAGAAACAAAGGGATATTTAAAGCCGGTAATGCAATAACTAAACGTGCCTCTGAAATATCACAATAATATTCCACATGGTGGATTTATTAATAATAAAGCTGTAAACTCCTTCAACTTATTGATCACTAAATGAAATGTGTGACACAGCTGGGAATTGTGGGTAGTTTAACTGGGGAAAGCTTGGTTCCTCCTTTGATGTCTTCCAGATGTTTGGCTGATGTTTTGTTATCGAGGCTCATGCAGCCAAAATATACGAAAATAAGTCTTTTTTTTTTTTTTTTTTCTTGGATTCATTCTTAAGGAATCCGATTGAATAAATAACTGATCCGTCTGCTCAACATCACCTTGTTTTGATGTTCCCATCAGACAAACATTTGTGATGAATCCCATCGTGCTGCGTTTTCATTTAGTGTCTAAATGAAATGTGCCGTTGCATTAAACGTTAACCTGCACACAACGTTCTCCTTCATTCTCACATTGACTTTCACTGCATGTTGGTGTTGACTGATCAGTAAGTGAATAAACAAAGTGATTACAAATAATAGATGTGATGTGATTAACTCAGTCCAACCTGGAGGGGGCGCTTGATATCAACAGCAGGAATCAGCGTTTTATATAAAAGTAAAAGATGGACCATCTGGTCTGTAGTGCTGATCTATGAGTATGTATCTTTATACACGTATGTGCACAGACATGTGTATGTACATACGTTCTCCTAGTCCGTTCCACACAGCACCAGTACCGGGAGGACTGGGGGGGCGTGGCCACGGCTCTCAGGTGGTTGGGGGGGGTTATAACTCAAAGCTTCACACCATTTATACATATATAACTCTAAAATACACATTTATACAGTGCTAACCACAACTCGCACACACACACACACACATAGCAGGTCTGTGTGTGTGTGTGTGTGTGTGTGTGTGTGTGTCCCGTCCCAGGTTCCCTCCCCCGGCATGCAGGGGCAGTTAATTAGTGACTCCAGACGCGTCCGTAGGTGTGTGCGAGTGGACGGTTGCGTGTCTGTGTGTCGGCCCTGTGGCTGACTGGAGATCAGTCCTTCGTGGCCCCCAGGCCCCCCCAGACCCCCCAGGCCCCCCCAGGCCCCCCCAGGCCCCCGGGAGCCTCTGAGGACGGCAGCAGAGGAGATGACGGACTGCCTGGTGTGTAGCTGTGTGTACGTACGCAGTTGTGTCTCCTCAACAGCAGGTGAATGTTTAACCTGAGGGGAGAGAAGGAGTCTCACCTGGAGGCGTCTCTTTATGGTCCGTGTGAGGTGGACCTTGTTCTTCAGTCCTCCGTCTCATTGACTCACTCCACGAGGACGAGCACAGGTAGGCTGTCCCTCCGTCTCTGTCTCTCTGTCTCTCAGACTGGACCGGTGTATTTAGAAGACGTCCTTTGACACTTTCAGGGACCACCTGCCTGTTTTTGTCCGTCCTGTTTAAACATTTTCCTCCTCCGGATGTTTTTGTGGAGCTTTTACATTAATTTTCATGTTCATTGTTCAGCTGTTGTCCATCAGTCGTTTCCTCTTCCGTTGTCTTTATTTCACAGGTTGAGACGCTTCACGCTCAATGTTTTATTCAGCTTTTATCCAAAGCGACTCACAATGAAGAACAACTAGTCCAGATGTAGAAGGTCCAGAGGTCTTATTAGTTTGTGTCAGAAGCTGTAAAGGCTCAGAGAAAAATAGATTTTATTTTATCTTTAATTCAACACAACTATGCAACTTGATAAATATAAGAACAATACAATATTATTCAGTTATAGTAAAAACCGTCAGAAATATAGTTTAACAATAGATTAAATATGGGGATGAAATAATGTAAGAAAATAAAATATTAATCACATTGTTCAATATAAACACCGTTATCGCCTGAAGCCCCCGAGAGACCCCGTGTGCAGGACAAGCGGTTTGCAGACGGATGGAGGGAATATAAATACAGTAAAATGTGAATAAAATAATGTAAAATAACAAATAACCAAACATAATATAATTGTTTGATTCCAACATGACGAAATGTGACAATAAATAATGACAGAAAATAAAACAGAATAAAAAGTGTTCCGTTTAAATATAATAAAACATGTGAATGGAATGTAACAAAAGGTCAAATGTAATCTGTAACAATGTCTTCATCTTAATCCTAATCCAAGGCCTGACAAAGGTCACAGGGCCGAGGGGCCGAACCCGTCCTGCAGCCATGAAATAGGTATTTTATTTACAATAACCAAGATGAGTACAAATGGAAATATAATTACTAAAAGAAGTTAAAATAAGGAAGTTCTAAGTATAAACAGCAAAGTGAACTCTCTTCTGAACTGAGACCCCCCCTACCTGCCGGTCCAGAGCTGATTGAGGGGAGAGAAGACGTTCCTCCTCGGTGGGGACGCGGTAGCTGCTCCTGAAAACACCCCTCTGGCTGTTGTAGAATGGAACGGTCCAATAATCTGGGCTAATCCACTCAGAAAGGCGCGATGGCCAGAAGGATGGTCGGCTTCAGAACCCTGACAGCAAAGTTTGATTCACGTGGACTCAGCCGAGAAATAAAGTCTGACATTGTGATGTAAACGGCTGAGGAGCCTCAGGGGCCCCGACCAGACGCTCATCCATCAGGAGGGTTCGACACGAGTGAAGCGTCCCAGAGCTCACCTGACAAATGAATCCACGGGGCGTTTTGTTTCTGTCCTCTGAACGTCTTCTCCCCCACAGGCTGCCAGGATGCGATGGAACATCCACGGTGAGAGAAATGTTTCACTATGTTGAGCACAGGGGTGAGATGTTTGGGCGTTTTTATGAAACGGCTGTACGGCGAGGAGCAGATAACAGCTGGACTGTGAGCTCTTTATCTGCTGGAAACTTCCAGTGTCCACATTCACCAGTACTGTTTAATCACAATGTTAATGTTGTTGCATGTTGATCAAATGTCTGATATGCAGTGTTGCTGTTCAGGACCAATGAATGAAGCTCTCTCATCAATCATCACAATAGTCACACGTGGATTAAACGGTGACACGTCGTTAGAAAACTTTTCATTTTTCCTTCTTTCAGTTTTACCTTCAACCCAAAAGAAGGGATTGATAATCCAGCTCTGGTCATCGCCGATGATCCTGGTGGGTTTGAGCCTTTTACCTGAAACCCAAAACCATTGTGGACCTTCTCTGACGTCCCTGATGGCCCCTGTGTGCAGAGCCTCAGAGCCCCCGGCCCACCCTGTGCCACCTGAGGCGCCTGGAGGGCCAGAGCTTCGGGTTCCTCCTGCGGGCCCACCGCGGCGGCCAGAGGTGTGAGGTCGGCGGCGTGGCGGCGTGGAGCCCCGCGGGGCGCGGCGGGCTCCGGGACGGGGACCGCGTGCTGGAGGTCAACGAGGAGCGGGCGCACAGCGAGGACTTCTGCAGGGTCGGTGTCCTGCTGTTTGTCCTGTGGCTCATTCAGCGAACCGCAAACCGCAAACTCATTTTGTATCTAGACAACAGGCCTTCATAGCGACGTGGGACGCCATCGTTGCTACGGCAACCCAGAATGGACAAACGCTATCGGGGTGTTTTTGCGTTTAGAAATGACCTGAGCGTATTTGACAGACCCCTGTCAGACTGACATACGGGGTTTGGAATGAAACCGTTGATTCAGCGTATTGTTGGTTTCTCGTCGATGTCCTGACAGATTGTGAGGAAGATCCAGTCGTGTGGGCTACACCTGGTACTGCTGGTGCTGAGACGGGACGAGTATGAGCAGGTACTGTGTGAGGATTAACTTCATAATCTTCTCTCAGCCCACATGGTCAGGACATATGTCCACGGAGACATCTGTCAACAAGACAACAGGACTTACCACATCCTGTAAAAAACGTTGTTTATTTTGACATTAAAGTTGACGTAGAGGCGCCGTGTGCTTAATCACTTAACACTCAATCAGCGTGTAGCTCCGCCCTAAAGCATCCCTGCTGCTCTATGGTCTATTAGAGACCTGTCAATCAGCGTGTAGCTCCGCCCTAAAGCGTCCCCTGCTTTATGGTCTGTTTGACTCTACATGGACCATCATTTACTATGAGTCATTTCCTCATAGACGTCTATGGGAGCGCCCCTGCTGGTCACTACAGAGAAGTAGAGTCATTTCTCATAGACGTCGCCCCCTGCTGGTCACTGCAGAGAAGTAGAGTCATTTCCTCTGGTCAGAGAAGTCTTTCCTCATGGGAGCAGAGGAGTCGCCCCTGCTGGTCACTACAGAGAAGTAGAGTCATTTCCTCATAGACGTCTATGGGAGCAGAGGAGTCGCCCCTGCTGGTCACTACAGAGAAGTAGAGTCATTTCCTCATAGACGTCTGCGCAGAGGAGTCGCCCCCTGCTGGTCACTACAGAGAAGTAGAGTCATTTCCTCACTACAGAGAAGTAGAGTCATTTCCTCATAGACGTCTATGGGAGCAGAGGAGTCGCCCCCTGCTGGTCACTACAGAGAAGTAGAGTCATTTCCTCATAGACGTCTATGGGACCAGAGGAGTCGCCCCCTGCTGGTCACTACACAGAATGCAGCTTTGATTTGGCAGGTTGTCAGGTTGACAGGAGGTGACTTGGACTGATGTGGTTCCTCTGAGTCCTCCTCTTGCCTCTCGTCCACAGGCCGAGTCTCTGGGTTTGGATCTGCAGACGCTGGCCAGGTCGTCCAAAGGGGACGGCTGGTCCAGACCCAGACTGTGTCACATCAGCAGAGACCCCGAGTGTGGCCTGGGGATGAGCGTCACCCGGGTGGACGGTGAGCGATCAGCCAGCTGATGGGGCTCACTGGCGTGCATGAGCGGTTGTCACGGCGATGTAAACGAGGACACATGAAAAGCCAAGATGCTGCTTTTATTAACGATGGAAGTTGCATAGAAACGTTGCTCCTAATAAATGAGATTTCCGAGGAGCTTGAGAAGTTACTACTAATAATCCTATTTGTGATAACGGCTCCTCCTCAGGTCAGAAGGGGCAGTTCGCCGTGAACACGCTGACCGACGGCCCCGCGGAGAAAGCCGGCGTCCGCTCGGCAGACCGGCTGATCTGGATCAACGGGGTCCCGGCGTCCTCGCTCTCTCGGTCCATGCTGAACAGAACCGTACGAGTCCGCCTCAGGGCACTGGACCCGTGTGCTAGTGGCCGGGTAGCCCCGCCGCCAGCACACTTCATTCTGCTTTATTGAACATTCACTAAACAGCTGAAGGATGAACCGCCGTGCGTCTGCCCCGCAGGTGGAGAGGGGCGGGGCCGCGGTGACGGTGCTGGTCATCGACCCCGAGGGCGAGTCTTGCCGCGTCAGGAGGAAAACGCCCGTCCTGCCGGCGGTGGCCGAATGCCGCGGCCTGCCGCACGCCTCCAGGACCATGCGGCTGCACAAAGGGCCCGACGGGTACGGCTTCCTGCTGAGGCAGGAGAAGCTGGGCGGCTCCCAGAGGAAAGGTCAGAGGTCACGACACAAGACCGAGTAACCACGTACGTTCACATATGCAGCCTGACCTTTTATTTGTGGCGAGGTTTTTATTGGGAAACGAAGAGCAAAATGTTATTGTTGAAACATCTTATTTCTCGTCTGTTGCAAACCTCGTGTCCCTCAGCCCGGTTGAGAGGGGGGCACCTGAGGATGAAGTCAGCTTGTTTTAGGTCTTTTCGATCCCTCCTGTTGGGGCTCGGGGGGTTTAAAGGGTCTGTTTCTTTGGCAAAGTGATGATCGTGTCTCTGAGCTTCCGTCGTTTCCTCTCCCAGTTCATGTGTTGAGGGAGGTGGAGGAAGGGAGCCCAGCCGAGGCGGAGCTGATGGAGGACGGAGACCTGCTGCTGGCCGTTAACGGGACCCCCGTCGAGTCTCTGGAGCACGACGACGTGGTCAAAGAGATCCGACGGAGCGAGGACAAAGTGGTCCTCACCGTCATGTCCGCACGGGGGAGGGACTTTTACAGAGAGGTAAACGTGCAGCGTGTCTCTCTACACGGATTTGTCCCTTTTATCATCACACAGCTGCAGAGTCAGAACTCCTCGACCTTCATCCGCCTCCGGGCTTTTTTCCCGTAGTTGGGGATTTCTCCCCTGTTGTTCCACGAGGAGGGTTCACTCTGGGACGAGAGGCAGCAGCACCAGACCCAGGGGGACACCCCTCTGAGAGACAGAGGGGGACGCCCCACAATCAAGGGGACAGGCGGACCGGGACAGACTGTGACCCGGATCAGCCAGGAACTCTGAGCCGAAGGTAAAATACTCATGAGGCTTTTTCCTCTTCAAAAGGGAACCATGACGACTGGAAACGGAGAGAACTGGAACACGCATGTAGTGAAGAATAACACACGTATGAATGAATCAGCAAAATAACAAAATGCATATTCAATTTCTCACTTATTCTTATTTTGCAAAGAATGGATCAAATTAGAATCTAACATTCATCAAGTCTACTTGTCTGGAAATGTTTTTTTGTATAAAATGAGAAATTAAGATTTTTTTTTTAATTAATTTTTTATTTATTTTAATGTATACGTGTATACATATATATGTAATTAATGCATTTATACATATTTATATATACTTCAGTCCTCAGTCATATCTAGAAACAGGTGGTCATTCTGAATAAATAACGGTCACATGATGCGTTTGTTTTTTTCCAGCTGTGTGAGAAAACCTGTCCAGGAGAAAATGATTGAGATGGAGGTCCGACGCCGTGTAAAAGTGGAGTTATTGCTTCAGTGTGTAATTATGCAGCTGCTGGGCCGAGATGCTCCTCCACCTCTGGAATTGGATTGCAGGACTTCTTAGATTCTCTTCTGTATTTTTGAGTCATTTAAAAAACAATCATTTTTTTTATGTGAAGCTTTCTGTATCACATCACACGTCTCTTAGCTGACGCTTTTATCCAAATGACTTACATTGCACTTTTACATTCAGTTGGGTGTCTTGCTCAGGGGCACTGGAGCAGGCGGGGTTCCAACCGCCAACCCTGCGGCGCTCCGTCTCTACGCCAATGCGCCGCCGTCGTATGATAACGTTAAATTATTAAGCGGCATATATTGATCGAGTATTTTTCAGAGGCCGATCCTTGCGATGTCTTTCTATGATGCACTGAGCATTAAACGTTAAACCCGTTTCAGAACATTTTGTTGTTGTGGTATTATTTATTTTGGGCAGGACATGATTAGCAATTATTAGAAGAGACAACTCACAGGAATAGAAACGTAACATGTCTCATAATGTCATTGATAACATATCAAAAGTTATAACTGAAAATGTATATTATACATTTTATTTTATATTTAAATATTATACTTCGTGGTGGCGTGGTGGTTTTCACCGTCTCCTCACAGCAAGAAGGTCCTGGTTCCACTCCGCCCAGTGGCCTTTCTGTGTGAGTCTGCATGTTCTCCCCGTGTCTGCGTGGTTCTCTCCGGGTTCTCCGGCTTCCTCCCACAGTCCAGAGACCTGCTCTGGGATCAGCTTGATTGGGGACTCTAAATGGCCTGTAGGTGTGTGAATGTGAGTGTGGATGGTTGTGTGTCTCTGTGTAGCCCTGTGATTGGCTGGTGACCAGTCCAGGATGAACCCGTCTATCACCTGAAGTCTGCTGGGATGGACTCCAGCCCCCCAAGACCCCGTGTGCAGGATGAGTGGTTCGGTTTGCAGATGGATAGATATCATACAGATTATATATATTATACACATATATATTGATATATACAAAATAAGAATATATTTTGTATTTAATCAATAAATATCAGAATAGTTAAATGTTTGTTATTTACCTTCAATGCATATTAAATATTTGTACGATTAACCAAAAATTTAGAAAAATGGTCAAATAAACCTATCCATTAAAACAATCCCTTTCATTTCATAGGTACCCTCTAATTCCTGATCCACTGTGTGAATTTACTGTGGATCAGTTTTAGTAAAGAATAGATATTTCTATACTAGAATAGTATAGAAGTACTGTAATTCACGTATACCTTATATGTACATATTGGATTACATCATACAGGATATGTATGTGTTATTGAGTTGATGTTTCAATTAAATAGTTTAACGTTATTAACGGTAGTTTTGTTTTCTAAACCTGACAGGTTTACAGTGAAGATGGTAGTTTATTTTGAAAATTTGACATTCAAGTGACGACACGTGTTCGCTGGATGTTAAAAGCACCAAACACCTAAAATCTAAACCAAATTATTGCGATGTTTAAAAAGCGGTTTTAATCTATTAAACCATTTGCACATATTAACAGCGAGAAACAACTACAATGCAAACATTCAATCTAACGGGCCGGAGTGTTATCTGTCTTATTTTGAAAAACAGTGACCGGAAGCTGCGCTCTCCTTCTTCTCCGCACTCTGCGCAGTAGAGCCGTTGATCCGAGCGGCGGCCGTCACCACGCACGGGCTCCTTTACCCTCCCGAAAGCACCCGCGAACAGCAGCCATGGCGTCCGAAGAGCTGGCGAAGAAGCTCCAGTCGCGGCTTGCCGCTACGCAGGAGGCCGAGCCGCGGGCCGAGCCGCGGGCCGAGCCCGGACCGCAGGAGGCCGAGGCGGCGTCCTCCTCCTCCTCCTCCGCCGAGCTGTCCGCCGTGCTGACCCGCCGTCAGGACATCAACGACGGGAACGCGGCCTCGCGACCGACCCGCGTCTTCAACCCCTACACGGAGTTCAAGGAGTTCTCCCGCAAGCAGATCAAGGACATGGAGGCCATGTTCAAGCGGTGAGGCGCTTTGCTCCGCGCGCTTCTCCCGCACGCGGAGCCGTCATGGTGATGTGTAGCCGCGGGGGGCGTGCGGGGGGAGCGGGGGTGCGTGTCGTGATCGGTTGTCGTGACGTAGTAACCGGCCAAAAGAACACGAACGACGCAGTGAAGAGGAGCTACGGAGTCCCGCAGCGGCCAATAGTCTAACGCGCCAAACGCAACTGGAATACATTATTTTATCGCAATTGATGTTACATGTTTTATTTGTCAAAATTTTAAAAATATTGAATTTAATTAATTGAAAAACAACAATTGTACATTTGACGTAACACAAGTGGACTCCATAACGTTAACGTTCCTCTGTGGTCTGCTCCGGTCAGATGGTTTCGGTCTTCTGCTCCGGTCAGATGGTTTCGGTCTTCGGCTCCCGGTCAGATGGTTTCGTTCTTCTGCTCCGGTCAGATGGTTTCGCCTTCTGCTCCCGGTCAGATGGTTTCGGTCTTCGGCTCCCGGTCAGATGGTTTCGTTCTTCTGCTCCGGTCAGATGGTTTCGTTCTTCTGCTCCCGGTCAGATGGTTTCGGTCTTCGGCTCCCGGTCAGATGGTTTCGGTCTTCTGCTCCCGGTCAGAGGGTTTCGTTCTTCTGCTCCCGGTCAGATGGTTTCGGTCTTCGGCTCCCGGTCAGATGGTTTCGTTCTTCTGCTCCGGTCAGATGGTTTCGTTCTTCTGCTCCGGTCAGATGGTTTCGGTCTTCTGCTCCCGGTCAGAGTGGTTTCGCTCTTCTGCTCCCTGGTCAGAGGGTTTCGCTTCTTCTGCTCCCGGTCAGATGGTTTCGGTCTTCGGCTCCCGGTCAGATGGTTTCGGTCTTCTGCTCCGGTCAGATGGTTTCGGTCTTCTGCTCCGGTCAGATGGTTTCGGTCTTCTGCTCCCGGTCAGATGGTTTCGGTCTTCTGCTCCCGGTCAGAGGGTTTCGTTCTTCTGCTCCCGGTCAGAGGGTTTCGGTCTTCTGCTCCCGGTCAGATGGTTTCGGTCTTCTGCTCCCGGTCAGATGGTTTCGGTCTTCTGCTCCCGGTCAGAGGGTTTCGGTCTTCGGCTCACGGTCAGAGGGTTTCGGTCTTCGGCTCACGGTCAGAGGGTTTCGGTCTTCGGCTCACGGTCAGAGGGTTTCGGTCTTCGGCTCCCGGTCAGATGGTTTCGGTCTTCTGCTCCCACAGAGAACAGTTCCAGTCTGTTCTCGGTGGCCTGCAGCCCGGACAGGAAGTCCTTTCTCTGTAATTGGGCCTTCATGCAGTTGAGGTTCCTATTGTGATCTCTTCCAGCCCGGTCAACAACAACAACAACAACAACCATGTTGTCCCTTCATGCAGCTTATTGGACGTTCTGTAGAACAATGCTCATGGATGAATAACATGAGGTTTTTTTAATGCTTTCTCTGGTGACACGTTGAAGCTGGTGTGGATCTGGTTCCTTTGATCTGGGAGCAGATGTGACGGATTTCCAAAAGTCCTATTTGTTTATTTAGTGTCATGATGCTGTTCAGTGATTTTTGTTTGTTTGTTGCATAGCCGGATTGGAACCGCAGACTTTGTTCAGCTGCTGAAGGCTTCTATAAATACTGTGGGGTCAGTTGGTGAGAGAAGTCGAGTCATTTCCTCATAGACGTCTATGGGTCGCCCTGCAGAGAGAGTCGCCCCTGCTGGTCACTACAGAGAAGAACAGAGTCATTTCCTCATAGACGTCTATGGGAGCAGAGGAGTCGCCCCTGCTGGTCACTACAGAGAAGTAGAGTCATTTCCTCATAGACGTCTATGGGAGCAGAGGAGTCGCCCTGCTGGTCACTACAGAGAAGTAGAGTCATTTCCATCATAGAGAGGAGTCGTCTGGTCATGGGAGCAGAGGAGTCGCCCCTGCTGGTCACTACAGAGAAGTAGAGTCATTTCCTCATAGACGTCTATGGGAGCAGAGGAGTCGCCCTGGTCACTGCTGGTCACTACAGAGAAGTAGAGTCATTTCCTCATAGACGTCTATGGGAGCAGAGGAGTCGCCCCCTGCTGGTCACTACAGAGAAGTAGAGTCATTTCCTCATAGACGTCTATGGGAGCAGAGGAGTCGCCCCCTGCTGGTCACCACACAGAATGCAGCTTAACTCATCTCTGATTTCACTTTTCAGATCCTGGGTCAGAACCAGCTGCTAACACTGTGTGGGGGTTCTCGTGGTTCTGCAGGTACGACACCGGTAGAGACGGCTTCATCGACCTGATGGAGCTGAAGCTGATGATGGAGAAGCTTGGCGCTCCTCAGACTCACCTGGGCCTGAAGAACATGATCAAAGAGGTGGACGAGGACTTCGACGGCAAGCTGAGCTACAGGGAGGTGAGAGTCAGACCGGAGTTCTGTTACTTCGATAATCCTGAATATTGACTGATTATAAAAAGCAGGGTGAGAAAATAACAGCTTATTATAAGGAATAGGGATCAATATTTATTTTGTATTTATTGAAAACGTGCCTGTTGTTTATCGGTGAAGATTTGTTTCAGAACTAAATGTTGAGTTATCTCCTGTCCGCTATTATTTTGGCGGGGCCTGCTTGATGCTGTCCCACGGGGGTGAAGCTCTGTTCTTCATCCTCTAGTTCCTGCTGATCTTCCGGAGGGCGGCGGCTGGGGAGCTGCAGGAGGAGAGCGGTCTGATGGCGCTCGCCAGGCTGTCGGAGATCAACGTGTCCACCGAGGGGGTCATGGGGGCCAAGGACTTCTTTGAAGCTAAGGTACGTCCGTACTGGCTGTGATCTTCCTGCTTCAGGACCACGGGTCGAGGTTTAGTGTCGGCCCTCATTTACTCCCCACATAATAATGTACATCATTGATGACCACCTCATTGTTGGGTCTCTAGTCTCAGATCATGTGACATCGGTAACCAATCAATGTTTAGATTGACAGGGGGAGGAGTTAGTAACATTAGCAGCACGGCTAACAGCTAACCAATGACAGGTGTCTTCAGTTACATCATGATGCGTTCAGGCTCCGCTCTGTGAACATCATGAGAACTGTAACGTTCTCATGATGTTGGCTATTAGAGATGAATTATCCTGCTTAACTTCCTAAAGATGTACCTTATTAGCCGGCATTAATAACAATGACATTTGTTTTAAGTCATAAAAAAATAATCGGCATACTTCGGACCTTTTGAAAAGGATTTTCAGAACCATGAGTTTGATGCCCATCCAGAGGAAGTCCCCACAGACCGCCAAAATAAAGCTCAGCCGGGCCATAGCTGAAATAAGCTGGTGACCGCTCCCGCCCCCCTCATGTGTCCCCAGGTTCAGGCGCTGTCTCTGGGCAGCAAGTTCGAGGCCGAGATCCAGGAGGAAAAAGAGGAGCGCAAGAGACAGGAAGTGGATAAGAAACAGAGGCAAGCCGCCTTCAAGCAGCTGCAGTCGGCCTTCTGCTCCTGACCCCACCTGCCCCTGCCCACCTGCCCACCTGCCCACCCCCTGCCCCCTGCCCACCTGCCCACCTGCCCCCTGCCCACCTGCCCACCTGCCCACCTGCCCACCTGCCCACCTGCCCCCCTGCCCACCTGCCCCCACCCCGGCAGCCCGTCGGCACCAAGCGCTTCTCATCCCTCTGGCTCACAGGAGCAAAACGACAAAGTAAACACGCACTAAAATACTTGAAAATACCTCGTAGGGGAAAAAACGCGCGTCATATCGTGAAGTATCGTAGATTCCTCGTGGTTCATTTCTCTGTAACTGGAAGTTTTTATCTCGAGTTGAGCCTTTTCGTTAAGTCACGCGATCTCCTGATCGTCGCCTTGGTGACGCCCGATAGATAATATATACGTCATAACAAGTAACAAGTTTAATCCTTATGCAACACGTTTGTGAATAGTTTACAGCTTGAAACCGTCCGGACCACATCGATGAAGATTTGATCCAAAAACGTTCTAAAATCAACGTGGCCAGATTTTCACTACAGAAGGTTTACGTTTCAAGGAGCAGTTCTGGTTCATTGGCTTCATCTCCGGGGGAAACGAGCGCGCTAGCGGTACGCAGCTGGTTAGCGTAGCCTAGCTTCACATAAAGACCTGGAGTCTTGTTGATTCCATCCGTGCAACAAACAAGCAGTTAAAACGACAGCTTGTGGTTCTTTTGCACTTTTTCTCTGGAAGCACAGAACTCCCCCTGAAACCACGACTTACCTCCACCCCTCTGTTACCGCACGGAGGGAATAAACCGCGCTCAGGTCCTCGTGCTAAGCTAGGCTAACTGCGTCCAGACCGCTGCTCACTTTGTCTCAGACAGAAAGCCAATGAAGTCGTTTTTCTTAAATGTTACATGGTGTGTGTGTGTGTGTGTGTGTGTGTGTGTGTGTGTGTGTGTGTGTGTGTGTGTGTGTGTGTGTGTGTGTGTGTGTGTGTGTGTGTGTGTGTGTGTGTGTGTGTGTGTGTGTGCTGCAGCAGTGAACGCACAGATTTTAGATTACAGAAGGAAGATCTGTTCCTCCGCTTTGCTCCTGATTCTGTTCTGAGGATCAAGTTCTCGGTCTGATGAGTTTGTCTTGTGAGTTTTGAGTCTGGTGTAGTTTTAAATAAACGGTTTTCACAAGCATGCAAAGCACGCGCCGGTCGAGTGTCACTGTAGATCTTCTCATGTGTAGCTTAAGATCAATGTGAGAAAATCTACTGAAACCAGAACAAGCAGCTGAAGTTTATCTGTCATTTATTAGACTCTTTGCAGGGTTTCACACTGTGACATAATAATAGATATTTGTTTTAGTCTGTAGTGTGTTTCTAAAGGTCCTCCAGTGATTCATATTGCACATTCGTAAAGTCAAGGATCCAAAGACGTCCTTAAATACTGGAACAACATTCCCCATAATGCAACGCCTGCTATCCTCTTTGATGATTCTCTTCCTTAGAAAAAGGGCGAGCACTGACCTTTGACCCGGCGTGGTGACGGTGTTACAGTCGACCCAGTGATGTCATGGGGAACTTTAGATTAACTAACATTACCACGGCATTTGTTTTGGACGGATAAAACTAATATCTTAATCTCAGAAAAGAGCGGAAAAGATTTTTTTCTCCAAGTATTTTAGCCGTTCCCGTGTCGACCCATTCCACTCGCGTCATTCCTCACCTTAGTTGCAACAAACATACAAAAGCCTCTGATGTGTGAAGCCTAGAAAATGTGTAACGCCGACCCGTCGGACTCTTTGTTTTATTCAACATGAACGTGTTTAATTTGTTGGACGTTTTAAGTTGTCATTTAACAGGAACTACTGTGTGTCGCTTACCTTCCTTGGTATCTGTTGTGCAAAACTGACAATGTATTTTTTCATGAATAAATTAGTATATATATTGTTAATTGTCTTAGAGGCTTATAAGTTGCCAAATATGAAAAAAATAAAGGTCATTGAGATATTTTTGGGGCACTTGTAAAGCTATTGTCTTGTAGCCAGAATTAAAGTATGACTTGATTGCAATAAAGGATCAATTCAACTGATATTAACCTCTGAATATGAATAAAGACTGAATATGTGTTACTCTTAAAAGCATTGTTAAATACTCATTTTTATTTCAAATATGAACTTCACACAATCCCTACTAAAGGAATGAGCTTATGTGTAACATTTCAATAATATACACACACAAACTCACTAAAACAATCTGCAATGTATGTAGTTAAATAGATCGGAACGCTTGGACCATCTGCTGCATCAACTTTATATTACCAACTTTTTTTGCATATTACTATTATTAATAGTAACTATTATTAACTACTATTAATATTATATATATATATTTTGACCCCAATTTTTTAACTTTTTCTTCCATGACATTAATCGTATAAATCAACATATTTTTTTTCCTGAACATTTTTCAACCTAATATTTTTTTACTTTTTTTTCAAACATTTTACAACGTGATATATTTTGCTGTGACATTTTTTAACCTAATTTCTTTAAATCAATTTTTCTCAATTGCTAACCAGCATTGTTCAATCCTGAAACCACACTTTCAAAACTCTTCAGTCACATTACAAGATTCATTTTGGACAAACAGTTAATCAAACACTTCATGTCTCATGAGCTTATTTTCAAAAACCTTTTTTGACCTAATATCTTTGACCTTTTTGTAGTGTAGTTGTCCTGTTTTTTACTTTTAAGAAATTTCTTTTGAAATAACGTTGTGACTTTTTTCCACGACATTTTCGACTTAATACTTTACATTTGACCGACTTCAAAACTGATTTGTAAAAACGTCCTAAAAATGTATCCATTCTACGTGCGTAAATGTGCACATGTAAAGATGTGCACATTTCTAAATGAGCCAAGCAGCTTCAGAGGATGAATTGAAAAACCCACAAAACTGATCAGCACTTTTTTTTTCTTGACTTAAACTTAATTCCATCCCAAGTGTTTCTAGAAGACATGATGTTCCATAGAGAGAAAACCCCTCTTCATGCACTGTTTGTGTCCTCGCACCTTTCCAGTTTGCTCGTAGCCTCTTTTGGTTGGGTGACTTGGTTGAGTTATCTTTAGTTCATCTGAACTTTAAACCAATACATTTGAAAATGTATTGAAATTACCTCATTTTACAACATCAACAGTCATGCTTTTAGACGTATCGGGCCCACAGTTGCTCCACCATCTCCAGCAGCTGGTCCACTCCACCGTCTCCTGTTCTCGTGTCCAACACTCGGTATCGGCGTCCACATCTTTCCAGCAGCCACTTCAGAGGCCGTCCACTCTCCTCCACGTGCTCCTCCACCTTCCGTCCCCTCAGCTCCTCCCCGAAGGTGAACAGCACCGCGGTGCTCCCCCACACTTGGCTCCCCAAGACGCCGAGGTTCTTCTCCACGGCTCGCCGGTCCTTCTCTCCGAACGGGCCGACCGGGACGGCCAGCAGGAAGGAAACCCTGCTCCTCTGGGGGCAGAGTGAGGGGCTCCGCCTGACCTCCGCCCGGACCTCTTTGGAGTTGGCCAGACCGAACAGGCTCCACCCGGGGGTGTCCACCACGGTGACGGCCCTCCCCGAGGCTCGGCCGTGGCCTGCGGTGCACCGGGTGGTCTTTGTGTCCGACCGAAACTCTTCCCTGTCCAGGATGGTGTTCCCGGCTGAGCTCTTCCCCGACCTCCTCCTTCCCAGCAGGACGAGGCTCAGAACCTGCTCACAACGAGCCGGTTCCACGAGGAACCCTGCAAGGAAACACATTCCAGGGCTTCATCACGACCGGGTGCAGGTGTGCTGATGGTGGGCTGAGAGACACGTACCTCTGGGGACAAATGTCTGTCTTGAGGCCGTCCGCTCCATGTGTCCTGGCTTCCAATCATCTATCTCCACTCGTCCTCCCCAGGACTTCCTCGCCCCCCTCGCGGCCAGCTCTTGTCTCAGCTGGGTGTACATCCGATCCCTCATCTCCTTTGGCCGCTGGTTGACCTCCACCACCTTCCGGATCTTCTCAAAGAGCTCTGAGTGCTGAGACTCCGACCAGGCCGACAGAACCTGGTAGCGGTTCCCGCATCGCTCCAGCAGCCATCGAAGGGTCCGGCCCTGTCGTCTTATGTGCTCCTGGATGGGGAGGCCTCCTGCAGCGGAGAGGACACCTCATTGGTGGAGCTGGACCTCGACGGCCAATTAGCAGAGAGACCAGTGAGCGTAAAGAAACCACAGTGATTGTTAGCCCACCTAACTTGTCTGCGCGGGTGAAGAGGACCACGGCTTTCTGCCAGATGGGGGTCTGCAGCAGCCTGAGCTGGGCCTCCATGGCCCTCCACTCCGGCTGGCCGAAGGTGGAGGTGCAGGGCAGCGCCAGCAGGATGACGTGGGGGTCCTGGCGGCAGAGCGTCAGCCCTCTGCGCAGCTCCTCAGACACTCTGTCTGGAGGGAGGGAGTGGGACATCCACCCGGGGGTGTCCACCACCGTCACCTGGGGGCTCACAGTGAGTCACAGTGAGTGAAGCGTCACAGCCAAAGGGCCCCAAAAGTAAACCCTCAAACGTTGAGTATTCACTTGGGTCCCAAAGGCGGCGCCGTCCTCCCTGGAGCTGCGAGTTGTTTCCTCGTGAAACGCCAGCTTCCCCAGGATGGAGTTTCCCACGAGGCTCTTCCCGCTGCGCTTCTCTCCCAGTAACAGCACCACCAGTCTGGACTGGTCCGGCTGTGGACCTGAGGAGCAGACCGGGCTCACGGTGGGCAACTCACCGCGGGAGGCTTCCATGTCGCCAGGCAGATCGTTTCCTCTGGTGCTTCCTGCTGCTGGTCGCGTGGCAGCGGGACGAACGCGTTCAGCTCGGTATCAGAGTCAAAGTCCGCCAGAGAGCTGCAGAGTTCCTGAGAAGGCGCGTAGTTAAAACCCACGCAGATAACAGAGGCTATAAACCACGCACTGCACAGCTGTACTGCTGTTTATACGTAAAACTGAGCTTTTATTTCAGAGAAATACAGATTATGAATAAAAACGTTGAATTCTTGTTCAGTAAAATGTCAGTGAGGTTCACAGCGTCGGAGCAGAGCTAAACTCAACCTTGGAGGTCTGTAACGTCCCATTTGTTTCTTGTTCATTTGTTTGTTTCTGAAGACATTCCTTCAGCCAGAAGGTCAGAAGGTCAGAATCTCAGGCTACACCCAAAACGGCCTCTGTCCACCCGGCTTCCGGTGCTCAAACGCCGGCAGAGAGCGTAACTTCCTTCTCCAGACGGTCTGATCTCTCAGCCCTGGACCTGGTTCTCCAGGGACTCCCTTCCCTCCAGAGGGTCCAGCACCCCGTCCTGGGTCTGCTCCTGGAGGAGGAGGAGGAGCTGAACTTTCTTCCTCCCTCCAAAGCTCTGACTGCAGGTCCACGGCCGACATGGAGCAGGACACGAGTCCGTCCATGGTGGTCTCTGCTGGAGGATCTGGACCAGGTGAAGGTTCCTGCCTGTTCCTGAAAGTATCGCTGCGTGTATTTATTTCATTATTCAGATCAGACTGCGGCTGCAGCGCTCGTCCACAGTAGGACGCGATGGTGCGTCACATGATCACATTACATGACGTCATGATAAACATCCAGAAGAAAATTAATACTAAATGTGACTTTAGTGGGCTACCTCCTTAGCCTACATTTCCCATGATGCAACACGGCAATTAGTTGTAGTTTAGTTGTCTTGTCCGTCCTGTAGGTTCGACTCTTAATGGTTACATAACGTTTACTCTGTTTACGTCTCACCGTTTAAATCAACATTTACTTAAAGTTGCAAAGTATAAAAAATAGACTTGAATTTGTCTTCTGTTTGCTGTTAAGATTTAGAGACAAGAGACAAAAACAGTTTTGTTAACTTTAATTCATTCACACACACACACACACACACACACATATATATATATATATATATACCTATATATATATATATTTATATATCTATATAGGTATATATATATATATATATATATATATATATTTATATATCTATATAGTATATATATATATATATATATATATATATATATATATATATATATATATATAGGTATATATATATCCATGTGTTTGACTGCCACTGGTCAGAAGTGTGACTCGTCACATCACCTTTAAACAAAAATAATTATAGAATTAATAATAACTTTTTTCTCTCTTGAAACCTGTGAAATGAAGTCATGTTCAGCACCATTGAAGTACATTCTGTGTATTGCATCAGGATATAAAAATATACAGATATAGTGTTCTTGTCTTCTTTAAAACATTCTGTTGTTCAATGGCGTGAAACAAGAGGAAGAAAAGGGGCTGCGATGGACGAGGACCGTTACCGCGGCGATTCATCCTCCACAGCACGTCAGCAGCACGAGAAGGAACAACGCCGACCGGGTTTCCCCCGTGAGACGGGTCACAGCGCCACCCGCCTCCTCCACCCGACACGGGAGAGAGGCCGAGGGAAGAGGAGGAGGAGGAAGGAGTGACGCTGGTGGGCTCGTGACCACGACCGGTCCTCTTACACTTCATCTTCAGTCCAAAGTGGTGCTGATGCTGATAAAGATGATGGTGATGATGATGGTGATGATGATGGTGGTGATGGTGATGATGATGATGATGATGATGATAACGATGATGGTGATGGTGATGATGATGATGATGATGATGCCCGAAAAAAATAACATGAAAACAATATAAATTACAACTGAAAAAAGGGCTGAATTGCAACAAGTGAGTTTTTAATGGTTTGAGGCAAACAAGAAGGAGATAAGAGGCGTGTTCGGAGTGCATAGAGATGGACAGATTCACCGGGGGCGGGTGGGATTATTGCCCTGTGACAACCTCACACACACACACACACACACACACACACACACACACACACACACAGTGAATACACACGTCCACCCAGCATGAGAAGGACAGAAGAGGAAAGCTGCAGAGAGAGAAGGTGCTCCCCCCCCCTGCCTCCCGGGCTGGTGGAGGAGTGTGTCTTTGTGTGTGTATGTGTGTGTGTTCATGTGTGTGTGTGCGCCCGTGGGATATATGTCCAAAAAAATAGTCCAAGCTCTGATTTCTGGTTTGCATCTCCATGTGTGGAGGCTTCACATGCGCGAGGACGACG
>BMAF01000004.1:30342099-30362099 GCA_014132575.2 Gasterosteus nipponicus | reverse complement strand
CTTTTAGCGCCATGACACACACACACACACACACACACACACACACACACACAAACACAATAGATATCTAAATATGACAGTTTGAATAAATGGGTAAATTAAATAAAGGCCTCCCTCTCCTGATATCTGCATGAAACCCTTTAGCAGTTGGAAAAGAGATTCCAAGCTATTGAACACAACATTCACACTCAACAGAGTTGTGTGGTTCTAATGTGAGTCCTGATTACACAACAGGAGCAGGCGCACACACACACACACACACACAGTCTTCTTCTCCTGAGGACAAACAGCTTCTATCCGATGATCAGAACTTCATCCTTCATGAGCAGCTTCATAAATAAATAATAAACTTCATAGGATCACATCCCAAACTGATCCCAGATCAGCTGTTCGGCAGCGGACCCCCGGTGGATGCAGCGGTGCCGTACCGGGGATTAACGCTTAAACGCCGGTTACGTAAGCGGTGACCTGCCGGTGCAGGGCCCACTGATCCCCGGCACAGCGGCTTAAAAGAGCGGCTTAGCTCCGCGAGGGCCCCGGGGGGCCACGGGACGCGCGCGCGGGGGGCGGGACGTCACCAGCTGAATGACAGCTGTGACGCCTTCACAGTGGAAATAATCATCATCAAACGACACATTTCCGCTGTAAGCCGCCAAAATAAATCCATATATTAACTATAATGTATGTAAGCGCCATCATTGGACCCCGAGTCGGCCCATGACACCGCGTATAACCACGTATGACACGTTTATCATATCACACGCGCCGAGATACAACCAAAATCACGTGAAATATCAACGCGATTCCCGGTGTCTGTGAGCCTGATTCCCGGGGTCTGTGAGCCTGATTCCCGGTGTCTGTGAGCCTGATTCCCGGTGGCCGTGAGCCTGATTCCCGGGGTCTGTGAGCCTGATTCCCGGGGGTCTTGAGCCTGATTCCCGGTGGCTGTGAGCCTGATTCCCGGTGTCTGTGAGCCTGATTCCCGCCTGATTCCCGGTGTCCGTCCGGCCGGCGGAGCCTCACCTTGGCCTGGTTGATGAGCAGCCCCACGAAGGTGGACACCAGCACGGAGCCGGACACGCTGCCCTTGCCCCGCACGTCGTGCTTGAGGAAGGGGAAGGCGGCGGCCGGCGGCTCCTCGGGCACGGTGACCGCGTAGGACCGCCGCATGCTCGGCATGTCTGCGCTCGCGCTCCCCGGTGGATGTTGTCGCCGTTCGGGTCCGTCCTCCACCGCAAATATCGCTCATGCACCGGAAGAGAAGAGCGTCCCACCCGCCCCGCGCGCAGGGCCGCACAGGTGAGACACGGGGAGCGAGCAGGTGAGCCGCCCTCGCGCGTCGCTCTCTCAGCGGCAGTAACGGCTCACTGCGACCGGACCGGAGCTCCGCCCCTTTTCCGGCCTACAACCTACGTCATCGGCCGCCTCGGGGTCTACGTCAGAGCGCATCTTTCCCTCAAGCTGTGTGTGTGTGTGTGTGTGTGTGTGTGTGTGTGTGTGTGTGTGTGTGTGTGTGTGTGTGTGTGTGTGTGTGTTCCTCGTGCATGTTAGGCCTGTCATTTCCTTTTTACCGGCCAACATGGTACCGGCCCCAGTTAACATGTAACATGAAAGCACTGGTAGAGACGAGGGGACATTCACTCCGTCTCAATGAGAGGATGACTCGGGGAGTGGTGATCGTCGTGTGTCTCCACGTTGAGTGAACATCAGGTGGAGGTGTCAGTGACGCTGAGCCTCCCTCACACTCACAGAATTTGTACCTAAAGGGTCAATCTGGAAGCCTTTGTCTCAATAACCAGCAGGGAGGCTCATTTGAGAAAGAAATAGGTTCAGATAAGGATTTGTTCGTGTTTAACTGGGCCCCAAAGTGCACATATGATGTGTGTCATTTTAACAGATAATACAGCTGAGGAGGGATCGCAACGATCTCATATTCCTGATCAGCTTCACTGCCTTAACACCAACCCGGCGGAGTATGAAACGCATAAAGGAAACCGTGAACTATATTTAGACAAACGATGAAACGTAACGCTGTGCCGCCAGCGAGCGAGCTAACGGCCGCGACACAACTCGTAGAAGGAGACGAAGATGCGTCATTGATGACAGTTCACACAGACACTTAGTTTTATAAGAGGGAAGTAAGAGAGCCCCACACACACAGACTCTCCAGTAGTGGTTCAATGGGGAGTCGACATTAGAAGCCTTCACACATTCCTGGGAGGAGCTCGGCCTTCTGGGACCTGCTGACCCCGATGACATCACCATGGGGTCACATCCTTATCTCACCACGTCCAGGAGGTGTGCAGAACCATCCTTCATCAACGTGCTTCTCTTACTGACTGTTGCTTTAGCGCCTGTGTGACCTCCTGCTGCTGAGATCTCGACAAACACTTTGTCGAGTGCAAAGCTGCGATAGAAGGAACGGCCCTGAAATAAAGTACTGCAGTACTGAGTTACTAGTACTAGTACTATTGTGACCAAAGCGTTCCACAGCACCACAAATCAACCTCAGGGAGGCCACAAGAAGATGCTGTTTCTCTGCGTCTGAGGAAACCCCAGCGGTAGTCATGGTAACCAGCCGGCCCTCATCAAAGATGAACGGCACCACGAGGAACCAGCAGCCGCTGGCAGAACCGAACCGTTCATTCACAACAGAACGAGGCACATATCGGTCCACTCAACCTGGAATCAAAGTAAAGCTGTGGGGCTTTGGTTTGCACGGGTAACCATGGCGATCAGACAGATCGGAGCGGCGCGGGACCCCCAAGAACACTCAAGATCAAACACAGCAACTTTTTAATCCCCATAATAAAGAGTTTGATCTGACAAACGACGCCTCCCTTGTGGTTAGTAGTAAATTCATTGGGACCGGAGGTTTTATTCTTGGTTCAAACCTGACCTCCACTTACAAGCACCTCCTGATTCTCCTTTCCATTCCTCATCCTTCCTCCCACCCACTCCTTCCTCTTCCTCCTCGTCCTCCCCGTCCTCCCCGGTCATGCTGATCTGGACTAATCCTGAGGGGGAACTGGGTCAGTCGGTCTCTGTGAGGAAGCTCGGGTCATTCGTGTTGAGTCTAAACACGAGGGTGGAGGCCTGCCGGCGCGGCTCGGCTAGCTGGCGCTCTGGTAAAAGATGACTTCCATACTACACCTATAAAATATTACGGTACCCGATACTTTCGATACCACAAATAGGATACTGGAATATTTATCTGTGATAGTAATAAATAAAACATCTGCAAGGTTCCCTTTATTACCTGGCATCCACTGTCTGTGGGTTAAAGAATGCTTCACTTACTTGCATATAGAGTTAAATATATATATATATATATATATTATATATATATATATAGAGCATATAGAGTTTGATATTCTCACATTGACATTTCCTTAACTAAAAGGGAAAGTAATTAGGTGAAGATCCACCAGCACGGTGCCTATTGCATCACGTGTGTATTTATTTCCAAACACAGTCAAACATCAAGCAAGTGCAACACAAGACAAAGCAGACGTCCTCTGTTACCCGGTAAAAAGCTAAGCTAAGCTAGGCTAAAGCTACTCGTGTTGGGCTGCATGTGGGTGAGCGGTCTGCTACGTGACGTCCCGTCTCTCCTATAACTCGCTGTGAGGGACTGTTGCACGTGTGAGAGCTGCTCAGTCGATGCTGCAGTGAGCTCTGATTGATAAAGTACCCGTGCGGTTTTCAACCTTTCTAGTACCGGTACACCGAGCAACACCGCGGTACCTTTCTAGTACCGGTACACCGAGCAACACCGCGGTACCTTTGTAGTACCGGTACACCGAGCAACACCGCGGTACCTTTCTAGTACCGGTACACCGAAAAAGCAACACCGCGGTACCTTTGTAGTACCCATCAAGTACCTTTCTATCACACCGAGCAACACCGCGGTACCTTTGTAGTACCGGTACATCGAGCAACACCGCGGTACCTTCCTAGTACCGGTACACCGAGCAACACCGCGGCACCTTTGTAGTACCGGTACATCAAGCAACACCGCGGTACCTTCCTAGTACCGGTACACCGAGCAACACCGCGGCACCTTTGTAGTACCGGTACACCAAGCAACACCGCGGTACCTTCCTAGTACCGGTACATCGAGCAACACCGCGGTACCTTCCCTAGTACATCAAGGTACACACCGAGCAACACCGCGGCACCTTTGTAGTACCGGTACACCGAGCAACACCGCGGTACCTTTGTAGTACCGGTACACCGAGCAACACCGCGGTACCTTTCTAGTACCGGTACATCGAGCAACACCGCGGTACCTTCCTAGTACCGGTACACCGAGCAACACCGCGGCACCTTTGTAGTACCGGTACACAGAGCAACACGAGGTAAGAGGGCCTGGGGGGAATTCATGCTGGTTTGCCGCGTAACCACGGCGAGCCTCAAAGCTTTGTGGAGCGTCTCCACGTGTGTGAAGCAGGACCTGGACCCCTAATGAGCATGTGTGGAGGCAGAGGACACGGTCTTACCGCGGTGTCCCTGGTGGGGGGGTCGGACTGCCAGGACGAGGCGCTGGAGGCTCTGCTGCTGCTGAAGGCTTCCTGGGTGGAGCTCCGCGACAGGCCCGTGTAGCCCGTCCGGGAGCCGGCGGCGTAGGAGTCGGCCACGTCGCTGGCCCGACTGCGGTAGCTCCGCAGGGCACTGGTGGAGGAGGTGGAGGAGGACGAGGCATCGCTGAGGCCCAGGGAGGCCAGGTCCCGGCTCAAGTCGCTCTGGGACGCGGACTTCCGTCGGGTGAGCGCGATGCCGGAGGCCGCCGGTGTGGAGGAGAGGTAGCTGGACTGGGCCGAGGAGGAGGAGGTGGAGGAGGAGTAGGGGTAGGAGCTGGTGTAGCCCGACCCCCGCTCAGCCCCGACCCGCCATAGCTCCTCAGGGGGGTTCTGCTGAGGCTCTCGCTGCGGCGGCTGCTGCTCCCGAGGAGGTCGGTGCGTGGGACGGTCCGACCCCGGTCCGAGTCGGAGGAGGTGCTGTAGTTGCGGCTGCGGGCGGCGGAGCTGCTCAGGTAGCTGGAGGAGGAGTAACCTGAGGAGCAGGCGGGGGACCGGTAGGAGGACAGCCTGTCCCGCTCGCTGTAGGAGCCGAGGCCCGGGGTCAGGGAGGAGCTGTAGGAGCCGTACTGGCTGGTGTAGGAGGAGCCGGCGTAGCGCTTGGCGGTGGAGGAGACGCGGGACATGCTGCTGGTTTCTCAGCCTCAGAGAAGGGAGAGCCTCTGGGACGCCGCATGGACTGCAGGAGGAGACACCAGGGTTAGCTCATGGGTGGGAGGACACTAATCCGCTACACGGAGGTTCAGGGAGGTGCACCACCTCTTCGGCATAACATGCCTAACCTGACCCCTAAACACTCCCCGGGCAAACATGTAAAAAGCCACGGGTTAAAAATGCAACGTAAGTCGCTTTGGATAAAAGATAAATGACCTGTAATAACACCAGGAGGTGTGTCTCCTTTTTATCTCATTCCCTCCACATCAGTTCTCCAAGTCCACTAACAACGTCCACGAGGTAGAACCTTGAGCACGGGTTCTACCTTGTGGACACACGAATGACACCAGTGGAAACATAATATTAATAAGTAAGAAACCTTTAGTAACATTAGTAAATAACAACAAAGCTTCAGAGAGATCACGGCGCTCACATGAGACCTGGACCAGAAGCAGAAGCAATGCTGGAGAAGACCCCACTTCACATCACTCCTTCATATCAGGGGGGTTTAATATGAGCCGGGGCTATAACGGGAGAGAACGGCCTGTTAGGGGATGAAGCAGGGGCAAGAGCACAGTGTGTACCTGGGACGGGTTAGAGGGGGGGGGGGGAAGAAATAGGAACCTCCCTCGTCAAGCAGCACCAGATACTTTTATTTATTCAGAAGCTGTGAACAAGAGCTTCTCTCTCTCTCTCTCTCTCTCTCTCTCTCTCTCTCTCCCCCTTTCTGGACACTTTCTCTCTCTGTGTGAATCAATAATTCATCCCTCTGGATGTGGAGCAGTTAGCTAACACAGTGCTTCCAGAGCCACTAGAGGCTAACATGCTACATGCAGCCAACCTCATTCGCCTTCAGCGGGCTTTGGAGGGTTGTTTTGGTAAAACCAATATTCCACCTCCAGTTCTTTAAAGGTGCAGTCTGTGTAGTGTTGACCAGCATGGGGCGACTCCTCTGCTCCCCAAGACGTCTATGGGAGGTCTGCTTCCTGTCTTGACCAGATGGCGACTCCTCTGCTCCCATAGCCGTCTATGAGAAACACAACTCTACTTCTCTGTAGTGACCAGCGGGTTAAAAATGCTCCATAGGCGTCTATGAGTAAATGACTCTACTTCTCTGTAGTGACCAGCAGGCGACTCCTCTGCTCCCATAGTGTCTCTATGAGGAAATGACTCTACTTCTCTGCCAGCAGGGCGACTCCTCTGCTCCCCTTAGACGTCTATGAGGAAATGACTCTACTTCTCTGTAGTGACCAGCGAGGGGCGACTCCTCTGCTCCCATAGGCGTCTATGAGGAAATGACTCTACTTCTCTGTAGTGACCAGCAGGGGCGACTCCTCTGCTCCCATAGACGTCTATGAGGAAATGACTCTACTTCTCTGTAGTGACCAGCAGGGGCGACTCCTCTGCTCCATAGGCGTCTATGAGGAAATGACTCTACTTCTCTGTAGTGACCAGCAGGGCGACTCCTCTGCTCCCATAGCGTCTATGAGGAAATGACTCTGTAGTGACCAGCAAAGGGCGACTCCCTGCTCCCATAGATCATATCACTCTACTTCTCTGTAGTGACCAGCAGGCGACTCCTCTGATAACGTCTATGAGGAAATGAATCTACTTCTCTCTTTGATTTGTTCCTGGGAAACATTGTAAACATGAGTTTATGGTCTCAGTCTCTAGTTTCAAGTCTTCTTCAGCACAGCATGATGTTCATTTAGTACATTATGGTCCATTTAGAGTCATAGGCCATAAAGCAGGAGACGCTTTAGACGCTGATTGTCTCTACGTGGTCACTTCCTCTTTCTTGTGGCCTTTTTAGCCCGTGAAGTCACTGGCACCAGCATGCGCCTCACACGCACAGTAACAACAGGCTGCATCTGTTTGCTACCGACGCATAAAGGACTGAAAAGCAGCAGCCGGCTGATTCGAGGGGCTTTTACGTTCATTGTGCAGCACGACGATGCACAAATAAATGCTTTGGAAGCACAAACCCAACAGGGGATGAAATAGACTATATATTGTTCTGCTGCTCTTCCACTAAACGTCAATGAGAAGACGTCAGCAGCTGACTGCTGCCAGTCTTTGGCAGAGAGATGAGGTTTCACTTACTGAGTAGCTTCCAAAGGAAACACGCAACATGAATATCAGCTGATCTCTGCTAAACTAAACCAACTTGAGTTTAAAGAAACATAGATTTATAACATTGTTTATCTTAAAACCCACCAGACTGCATTGACATTGTGTGACTTTGGTAAATCTCAACTAATCCTTTAAAGCACCAACGTCACACAATAACACAAACTTACGGCAGCAGTAGATCAACAGCTCTGTTTAAATGACGGTTTTTCTCAATGGAGTCTGGTGGCTTTGTAGAGCGTCCTGGACGCTCTGATTCACCTGCTGAATAACCTTAAACCTTTGAGCACTTTACGTGCATTAAACATGTAATAATAATATGAATACAAATAAGACTAGCAAAATAAACATGACCAATATGTAATAATTAAATATGTAATGTTTAATGTTTTATGTGTTGTGGATTGTGATTGCGTGCATCACTGTGTTGAGAAGCCAGTCATGAATTATTATTAATAATTATTGATGGGAAAGTCAGCAAATAGCACCAGACATGAACAGGTTCAACAAGCTATATAATATCATGTTATAATATTACATGTTGTATTCTGTTAAGATATAATATCATATAATAATAGAATATGTTATATCATATTATTTCATATTACATTACATTAAATGACATGACCTTATATTCTAAAGTATGACATCATTTTACAATAGATGCTGTTCTAGTGTATTTCTCATCATTTTATGACTTATGTCTTGTTGCACGTTGCTTCATTAGGACGAATAAAGGATTCTCTTATCTGATCACAGCAGCACAGCATCCAAACACTCTGCTCCTTATGGGAACCATGTCAGGCATCTACGGGGCCACTGGGCCTCTGAGCAGCGCCGCTATATTTACCCTGAAATGTGAGCGGATAAGAGACGGCTGATGAGAGCGTGAGGCCCCGCTGACGGGCGACAGCACCGCCCATCTGCCCGTTAGTTTGACCCTCAGGATCCTGAACGCCACATGACCCGGTGACGTCATGAATACGACCTGGTGACGTCATGACTATGACCTGGTGATGTCATGAATATGACCTGGTGACGTCATGAATACGATCTGGTGACGTCATGAATACGATCTGGTGATGTCATGACTATGACCTGGTGACGTCATGAATACGATCTGGTGACGTCATGAATACGATCTGGTGACGTCATGAATACGATCTGGTGATGTCATGACTATGACCTGGTGACGTCATGAATACGATCTGGTGACGTCATGAATACGATCTGGTGACGCCATGAATACGATCTGGTGATGTCATGACTATGACCTGGTGACGTCATGAATACGATCTGGTGACGTCACGAATACGACCTGGTGACGCCATGAATACGACCTGGTGATGTCATGAATACGATCTGGTAATGTCATGAATACGATCTGGTGACGCCACGAATACGACCTGGTGACGTCATGAATACGATCTGGTGACGCCATGAATACGACCTGGTGACGTCAAGAATACGATCTGGTGATGTCATGACTATGACCTGGTGACGTCATGAATACGATCTGGTGACGTCATGAATACGATCTGGTGATGTCATGACTATGACCTGGTGACGTCATGAATACGATCTGGTGACGTCATGAATACGATCTGGTGATGTCATGACTATGACCTGGTGACGTCATGAATACGATCTGGTGACGTCATGAATACGATCTGGTGATGTCATGACTATGACCTGGTGACGTCATAAATACGATCTGGTGACGCCACGAATACGACCTGGTGACGCCATGAATACGACCTGGTGACGTCATGAATACGATCTGGTGATGTCATGAATACGATCTGCTGGTCACTACAGAGAAGTAGAGTCATTTCCTCATAGACGTCTATGGGAGCAGAGGAGTCGCCCCCTGCTGGTCACTACAGAGAAGTAGAGTCATTTTCTCATAGACGTCTATGGGGAGCAGAGGAGTCGCCCCCTGCTGGTCACTACAGAGAAGTAGAGTCATTTCCTCATAGACGTCTATGGGAGCAGAGGAGCGCCCCTGCTGGTCACTACAGAGAAGTAGAGTCATTTCCTCATAGACGTCTATGGGAGCAGAGGAGTCGCCCCCTGCGGGTCATTACGAAGAAGAAGAGTCTTTTCCTCATAGACGTCTATGGGAGCAGAGGAGTCGCCCCCTGCTGGTCACTACAGAGAAGTAGAGTCATTTCTCATAGACGTCTATGGGAGCAGAGGAGTCGCCCCCTGCTGGTCACTACAGAGAAGTAGAGTCATTTTCCTCATAGACGTCTATGGGGAGCAGAGGAGTCGCCCCCTGCTGGTCACTACAGAGAAGTAGAGTCATTTCCTCATAGACGTCTATGGGAGCAGAGGAGTCGCCCCTGCTGGTCACTACAGAGAAGTAGAGTCATTTCCTCATAGACGTCTATGGGAGCAGAGGGAGTCGCCCCTGCTGGTCACTACAGAGAAGTAGAGTCATTTCCTCATAGACGTCTATGGGAGCAGAGGAGTCGCCCCCTGCTGGTCACTACAGAGAAGTAGAGTCATCTCCTCATAGACGTCTATGGGAGCAGAGGAGTCGCCCCCTGCTGGTCACTGCACAGAATGCAGCTTGAACACATGAAGCTCCTCAAGCCTCTACAGTGTGTGTGTGTGTGTGTGTGTGTGTTAGGGAATGCGTGTAGTTACCTGCCGTGTTTGTAGCGGTGTTGTCGTGTCAGTCCCCGCAGGCTGTAAAGGCTCTCGGGCAGCTCATCGTACTGTTGCTCCCCCGAGATGTCCACACACACACACACTCACACACACACACACACACACTCACACACACGTGCGTCACTGTGGAAAACACACAGACATGTTATATGACGCACACCTGTCAACAACACGGGAGTTTCTATTCAACGTGGCTCTTTTGGCGTGAACGCTTTAAACACTAAAGGTGTGAGGACGATAACACGAGGGAAAGGTGCGCGAGGAGCATCGCGTCGCCTGATAAATGTTCAAAGACGGCCGAAATCCACGTGTCCCTCGTCTCGTCTCCTCAGCATAGACCCCACATCAGCTCATGCCCCCCATGAAAGATGAATGAAGCTTGTGGTATCAAATCCACACACGATGAAGCCCAGGTGAAGAGGTCGCTTATAGGCGAACTCCATCTTGCATCCCGTGGATCCTCCACCACTGGTTTCCATTTGTCCCCATCACAACCAGCCGCTTTGTGCCCCCCCCGGCCCTGATCCACCGTCTCCTGAGCAAGCGACCCCCCACAGAGCGAAGTCCACTGCCCTGCGCCTACCTGAGAGGGGGAGAGAGGGCGGTCCGGGGGCTTCTGGGGCTCTCGTTCTGAGCGGGCCGGTGGACGCGCAGCAATGGCGCGCTGCTCGGCAGGCTGTGAGAGGATACATGAGCGCGGCGGCCCAGAATGCAACAGATCGGGTTACGGAGCTGGTAAATATAGCAGAGGCCTACGACCCGGCGCCGGTCACTCAGCACGCCGCGGCATTCCGGCCGGCTCTTAAAGGACCGTCACAGAAAAGAGAGGCGGGGCCGAAGCAGAGGAAAGGAAACGCCCTCCCAGCTGATCCGAGCGACTCCTCCCCCACGTTATCGCGTCCAACGGGACTTCTTGTTCGCTTCATCTAAACGAGATCCTTCAATGAGTCTATTATCAGCGAGGACGTACACAACAAACACAACAAGACAACACAACAAACACAACGAGACAACACGACAAACACAACGAGACAACACAACAAACACAACAAGACAACACAACAAACACAACGAGACAACACGACAAACACAACGAGACAACACAACAAACACAACAAGACAACACAACAAACACAACAAGACAACACAAACACAACGAGACAAAACACAACAAGACAACACAACAAACACAACGAGACAAACACAACACACAAACGAGACAACACAACAAACACAACAAGACAACACAACAAACACAACGACAACACAACAAACACAACAAGACAACACAACAAACACAACGAGACAACACAACAAACACAACAAGACAACACAACAAACACAACAAGACAACACAACAAACGAGACAACAAACACAACAAGACAACACAACAAACACAACAAGACAACACAACAAACACAACGAGACAACACAACAAACACAACGAGACAACACAACAAACACAACGAGACAACACAACAAACACAACGAGACAACACGACAAACACAACAAGACAACACAACAAACACAACAAGACAACACAACAAACACAACGAGACAACACAACAAACACAACAAGACAACACAACAAACACAACGAGACAACACAACAAACACAACAAGACAACACAACAAACACAACAAGACAACACAACAAACACAACAAGACAACACAACAAACACAACGAGACAACACAACAAACACACAACAAACACAACGACAACACATATAAACAATAACAAAATAAACACAACAAGAGACAACACAACAAACACAACAAGACAACACAACAACACAACAAGACAACACAACAAACGCAACGAGACAACACAACAAACACAACAAGACAACACGACAAACACAACGAGACAACACAACAAACACAACAAGACAAACACAACGAGACAACACAACAAACACAACAGACAACACAACAAACACAACAAGACAACACGACAAACACAACAAGACAACACAACAAACACAACGAGACAACACGAGACAACACGACAAACACAACGAGACAACACAACAAACACAACAAGACAACACAACAAACACAACGAGACAACACAACAAACACAACAAGACAACACAACAAAAACAACGAGACAACACAACAAACACAACAAGACAACACAACAAACACAACAAGACAACACAACAAACACAACGAGACAACACAACAAACACATGTGTGTGTACTATGTTGTGAACTTCTACATTAATAAGTAATACTGTGTGTATATTCGTATGTGTATTACTTATTGCACATTCTACTACTATTTTTTTCTATTTTAAATAAAACATTAAAGTCAAAAGACTTTTTTTGTTGATATTCTATTTTTGCTCTGATGTCAATATTACTAATCTTTTATTTTCTTATTTTATTTAAAAAATAGAAAAACTGTGGCCAAGCTGTGCAATAAGCCAGCCATCTGACTGCTACAGTATGTAGAAAGTTCACAACGCCAAAACCACCTGTTGTAAATGTTCATCTAGTTGTGTTGTATAGCTGTTTATTGTCGACCCCATCACTAAGACAGCTGACATGCTAGCCTTGAGCTGACATGTTACTTCTCATTGTGTTTATTGTGACATACCGTTATATTCTTGTATTGGCTGTTCTTCAAGTGACAGTGACCCATCATTGTATTTATCTATGCATGACATACTATTGTGTTTATAAGAAATGTTATCTCGACTTGTGAGCTGTTGTGACATATAAGACTATTATTTATTATGTTGTCTTTGTTGTGTTTGGCAGCTGTTGCTCTGGGTGGCCGATTTGTCGTGTGTCTCGTTGTGTTGTTGTGTTGTCTCGTTAACGTTGTTATGACATCTGAACCCCGTATTTGTGTTATAATTGTGTTATTGTGACTATCTTGTTGTGTTGTTATGTTATGCTGTTGGCCTGTTTATACTCTAGACATTTATTATCTTTGTTGTATTTATTGTGTTATCTCATTGTATTTGCCCATGTTATCTTCGTTATCTATTTGTGTTATGCTATTTCAGGCAGTAAATCTTATCTCGACCAACTCATTTAATGTGTTATCCTGTTATGTTTATTGTGTTATACTGGGCCATTCCCCCATGTTATCACTATTGTGTTTATCTCATTGTATTGTTATATTCCTATTTATCTGACATGTTTGTTGACCTCTCGTATGACTATTCAAATATTTATACCGTTGTATTTATTTAATGACCTTCTCCGACTAACTTTGTTATGTTATCTCATTAACAGACTATTGTGTTCATCTAAGTTGTATTTATTGTGTTTATGCTATTGTATTTGTTGTATTTGTTGGCCTGTTTGTAAAACCCATAAGGCCCATGTTCTTAATGTTATCTTTATTGTGTTCAAACATGTTATCTCGACAGCTGTTTATTATGTTACTCTTTGTTGTATTTATTGTGTTCTCTCGACATGTATTTATGTATCTCGTTGTGTTCTTCAAATCTTCGACCTTTCGTGTTAATGTGACAGTGTTTGTCGTGTTAATCTCGTTGTGAGCTGTATTTATTGTGTTGCTTCTTGTTGTGTTTGTTGTGTACTCCCTGCACGCGTCATGATAGCTGGGGCTCGTTAGTCTCAGCAAGCGGGCTAAAGTCCGTGAGCGCGTAACGTGAGGCGCTTTGCTGAGCTCCTCTGCCGACGCCTCTGCTACTGCGATCACTGGCGACATCGCGTGCTAGTGACTGGCTGATCATATTTCTGCCTGTTACCAGCTCGTAACCCTGTTGTCTGTTTACGCCCACTCTCTCTGGCCGGCAGCACGCCATGGCACTCAGCTGGGAGCGCCCAGACCTCCCCCTGCAGGCTGAAGCAGACGTGACTTTTAAGCTGTGAGGTGCTGTGAACAGTGAGATCAGGCAGAGAAAGCAGCATTGATGAGCAGTGAAACCGGTGGTGAAGGCTCCAGTCACAGGTGAGGACAGCATTTCTTCTGCAGACTCGCATGGGTGTATTGAACCCACTCGTTTAACCGTGAGCATGAAGCTGACTCGAGTTATATATTTGGAAGAAAAACGCGTAGTTCGACCGATCTTTACTGTTTGACTATCGACGACGTGATCTCCACCCTGTGTTATAGATCTCACGCCTTTGAGTATTGTTCATAAAGCGTTAATCCATGTTGTTTCGACAGTATTAGATCATATAACATGTCTGTGTATCCGCATTGACGTGTATGAAGTGACGGTGTGATATTGTGTGTGTGGTAACGTGATGACGTGTTTATCGGCTGGCAGCTCTGTGAAACTGCCAGGCCCTTCCGAGGTGTTCTTACCGCTAAGCTGCGACGGGCGTAGCTACTGCGCGTTCTATTGCACGCACGCTGTAAAAGGCGGAGCTTCGTGTTCAAGCGCATTCGACCGTGAACCGGCCTGGTGTTTCTCTGTATGGGCGTCTATGGGGAGTTGATACTGCTTCTCTCAGCGGTGACCGGCGGCGACCTCAGCCATGGGGCGTCTGTGAAATGAGCCTCTGCTTCTTCTGTGATGTGACCGGCAGGGCGGCTCCTCTGCTCCCATAGACGTCTATGAGGAAATGACTCTACTTCTCTGTAGTGACCAGCAGGGGGCGACTCCTCTGCTCCCATAGGCGTCTATGAGGAAATGACTCTACTTCTCTGTAGTGACCAGCAGGGGCGACTCCTCTGCTCCCATAGGCGTCTATGAGGAAATGACTCTACTTCTCTGTAGTGACCAGCAGGGGGCGACTCCTCTGCTCCCATAGGCGTCTATGAGGAAATGACTCTACTTCTCTGTAGTGACCAGCAGGGGCGACTCCTCTGCTCCCATAGGCGTCTATGAGGAAATGACTCTACTTCTCTGTAGTGACCAGCAGGGGGCGACTCCTCTGGCTCCCATAGGCGTCTATGAGAAATGACTCTACTTCTCTGCTAGTGACCAGCAGGGCGACTCTCTGCTCCCATGACGTCTATGAGAAATGACTCTACTTCTCTGTAGCCGTTCAGCGAGGGCGACTCCTCTGCTCCCATGAGCGTCTATGAAAAATGACTCTACTTCTCTGTAGTGACCAGCGAGGGGCGACTCCTCTGCTCCCCATAGGCGTCTATGAGAAATGACTCTACTTCTCTGTAGTGACCAGCAGATCGTATTCATGACATCACCAGATCATTCATGGCATCACCAGATCGATTCATCGCACCAGACGTATTCATGACGTCACCAGATCGTATTTATGACGCTCCTGAGTCGCAGTTCATGGCGCCAGATCGTATTCGCCAGCGACATCACCAGATCGCATTCATGACGTCACCAGATAGTCATGACATCGCCAGATCGTATTCATGGCGTCACCAGATCGTATTCATGGCGTCACCAGGTCATAGTCATGACATCACCAGGTCATATTCATGGACGTCACCAGATCGTATTCATGGCGTCACCAGATCGTGTCATGACGCCACCAGATCGATTCATGGCGTCAGGTCATATTCATGGCGTCACCAGATCGTATTCATGACATCACCAGATCGCATTCATGCATCACCAGATCGCATTCATGACATTACCAGGTCATGACATCACCAGATCGCATTCGTGACGTCACCAGATCGCATTCCGTGACGTCACCAGATCGCATGACGTCACCGGGTCATAGTCGACATCACCAGGTCATTCATGGCGTCACCAGATGATTCATGACATCACCAGATCGCATTCGTATTCATATTCGACATCACCAGGTCATAGTCATGACGTAGATCGCATTCGCAACATCACCAGATCATAGTCATGACGTCACCAGATCGTATTCATGACATCACCAGATCGTATTCATGACATCACCAGGTCGTATTCATGACGTCACCAGGTCGTATTCATGCCGTCACCAGGTCATAGTCATGACGTCACCAGATCGTATTCATGACGTCACCGGGTCATGGGCGTTCAGGATCCTGAGGTCAAACTAGCGGGCAGATGGGCGGTGCTGTCGCCCGTCAGCGGGCCTCACGCTCTCATCAGCCGTCTTATATCCGCTCACATTTCAGGGTAAATATAGCGGCGCTGCTCAGAAGGCCCAGTTGCCCCGTAGATGCCTGACATGGTTCCCATAAGGAGCAGAGTGTTTGGATGCTGTGCTGCTGTGATCGAATAAAGAGAATCCTTTATCGTCCTAATGAAGCAACGTGCAACAAGACATAAGTCATAAAATGATGAAATACACTAGAACAGCATCTATTGTAAAAATGATGTCATACTTTTTAAAATATAAGGTCATGTCATTTAATGTAATGTAATATGAAATAATAATATGATATAACATATTCTATTATTATATGATATTATATCTTAACAGAATACAACATGTAATATTATAACATGATATTATATAACTTATTGAACCTGTTCATGTCTGGTGCTGTTGCAAACTTTCCCATCAATAATTATTAATAATAATTCATGACTGACTACTCAACACAGTATTCAGCATAATCACAATCCACAACACATAAAACATTAAACATTACATATTTAGTGTACATATTGGTCATATTTATTTTTGCTAGTCTTATTTATATTCATATTATTCATTATATGTTTAATGCGTAAAGTACTCAAAGGTTTAAGGTTATTCGGCAGGTGAATCAGAGCGTCAGGACGCTCTACAGCTCCACCGACTCCATTGAAAAAACCGTCATTTAAACAGAGCTGTTGATCTACTGCTGCCGTAAGTTTGTGTTGTGTGTGACGTTGGTGCTTTAAAAGTTAGTTGAGATTTGCAAAGTCGCACAATGTCAATGCAGTCTGGTGGGTTTTAAGATAGCACAATGTTATAAATCTGTTTCTTTAACTCAAGTTGGTTTTAGTTTAGCAGAGATCGCTGATATTCATGTTCGCGTCTTTCGCTTTAAGGCTTCTCAGTAAGTGAAACCTCATCTCTCTGCCAAAGACTGGCAGCAGTCAGCTGCTGAGCGTCTTCTCAGCAGACTAGTGGAAGAGCAGGCAAGACAATATAGTCTATTTCATCCCCTGTTGGGTTTGTGTCTTAAAGCATTTGTTGTGCATGCGTCGTGCTGCACAATGAGCGTATCAGCCGGCTGCTGCTTTTCAGTCCTTTATGCGTGGTAGCAAACAGATGCAGCCTGTTGCTACTGTGCGTGTGAGGCGCATGCTGGTGCCAGTGACTTCACAGGCTAAAGTACAAGAAGAGTGACACGTAGAGACAATCAGGCATTCGCGTCTCTGCTTTATAGCCTATGACTCTAAATGGACCATAATGTACTAAATGAACATCATGCTGTGCTGAAGACTTGAAGCTAGAGACTGAGACCATAAACTCATGTTTGCAATGTTTCGAACAAATCAAGAAGTAGAGTCATTTCCTCATGAACGTCTATGGGAGCAGAGGAGTCGCCCCCTGCTGGTCACTACAGAGAAGTAAGTCATTTCCTCATAGACGTCTATGGGAGCAGAGGTCGCCCCTGCTGGTCACTACAGAGAAGTAGAGTCATTTCCTCATGAGCGTCTATGGGAGCAGAGGAGTCGCCCCCTGCTGGTCACTACAGAGAAGTAGAGTCATTTCCTCATAGACGTCTATGGGAGCAGAGGAGTCCCCCCTGCTGGTCACTACAGAGAAGTAGAGTCATTTCCTCATAGACGTCTATGGGAGCAGAGGTCGCCCCCTGCTGGTCACTACAGAGAAAGTAGAGTCATTTCCTCATAGACGTCTATGGGAGCAGAGGAGTCGCCCCCTGCTGGTCACTACAGAGAATTTCCTCAGTCTATGGGAGAGTCATTTTCCTCATTTCCTCAGACGTCTATGGGAGCAGAGGAGTCGCCCCTGCTGGTCACTACAGAGAAAGTAGAGTCATTTCCTCATAGGCGTCTATGGGAGCAGAGGAGTATTTTCTCAGCCCCCTGCTGGTCACTACAGAGAAGTAGAGTCATTTCCTCATAGACGTCTATGGGAGCAGAGGAGTCGCCCCTGCTGGTCACTACAGAGAAGTAGAGTCATTTCCTCATGAAGCGTCTATGGGAGCAGAGGAGTCGCCCCCTGCTGGTCACTACAGAGAAGTAAGTCATTTCCTCATCAGAAAAGGGGAGAGAGAGAGAGAGAGAGAGAGAGAGAGAAAGCTCTTGTTCACAGCTTCCTGAATAAATAAAAGTATCTGGTGCTGTGACGGGGAGGTTCCTGTTTCTTCCCCCCTCTAACCCCGTCCCAGGTACACTGTGCTCTTGCCCCTGCTTCATCCTAACAGGCCGTTCTCTCCGTTATAGCGGCTCATGTTAAACCCCTGATATGAAGGGTGATGTAGTGACTCGGCATTGCTTCTGCTTCTGGTCGTACTCATGTGCGCCGTGACTCTCTCTAGGCTTTATTTATTTGTTGACAATAATGTTACTAAAGGTTTCTTACTTATTATATTATGTTTCCACTGGTGTCATTAGTGTGTCCACAAGGTAGAACCCGTGCTCCATTCCTACCTCGTGGGTTGACAGTGAACTTGGAGAACTGATGTGGAGGAATGAGATAAAGGAGACGTGGACCTCCTGGTGTTATTACCAGGTCATTTATCTTTTATCCCAAAGCGACTTCGTTTCATTTTTAACCCGTGGCTTTTTACATGTTTGCCCGGGAGTGTTTTCAGGGGTCAGGTTAGGCATGTTATGCCGAAAGTGAATGCACCTCCCTGAACCTCCGTGTGGCGGTTAGTCACTCCCACCCGTAGGCTAACCCTGGTGTCTCCTCCTGCAGTCATACGGCGTCCGAGGCTCTCCTTCTCTGAGGCTGAGAAACCAGGCATGTCGCGTCTCCTCCACCGCCAGCGCTCGCCGGCTCCTCCTACACCAGCCAGTCACGGCTCCTGCAGCTCCTCCTGACCCGGACCCGGCTCCTACAGCCCAGCGGGACAGGCTGTCCTCCCACGGTCCCCGCCTGCTCCTCCGGTGCTCCTCCTCAAGCTACCTGAGCAGCTCCGCCGCCCGCAGCCGCCTTGCAACACACCTCCTCGACTCGGACCGGGAGTCGGACATCCCTGCACCGACCTCCTCGGGGGCAGCAGCCGCCGAGAGCCTGTAGCCCCCCTGAGCTGCTAGGCGGGTCGGGGCTGAGCGGGGGAGTCGGGCTACACCAGCTCCTACCCCTACTCCTCCTCCACCTCCTCCTCCTCCGGCCCAGTCATACCTCTCCTCCCACGGCGGCCTCGGCATCGCTCGCCGACGAGTCCGCGTCCCAGAGCGACTTGAGCCGGGACCTGGCCTCCCTGGGCCTCAGCGTGCCTCGTCCTCCTCCACCTCCTCCACCAGTGCCCTGCGGAGCTGCAGTCGGGCCAGCGGCGTGGCCGACTCCGCGCCGCCCGGCTCCCGGACGGGCTACGGGCCTGTCGAGCTCACCCAGGAAGCCTTCAGCAGCAGCAGAGCCTCAGCGCCTCGTCCTGGCAGTCAGCCCCCACCAGAGGACACATGAGTAGACCGTGTCCTCTGCCTCCACACATGCTCATTAGGGTCCAGGGTCCTGCTTCACACCGTGGGAGGCGGCTCCTAAAGCTTTGAGCTCGCCGTGGTTCTGTGACAAACCAGCAGAATTCCCCAGGCCCTCTTGCCTCGTGTTGCTGGTGTACGGTACTACAAAGGTGCGCCCGGTGTTGCTCGGTGTACCCGGTACTACAAAGGTACCGCGGTGTTGCTCGGTGTACGGTACTACAAACGTACCGCGGGTGTTGCACGGTGTACGGTACTGAAAAAATTACCCTTGGTGTTGCTTGATGTACCGGTACTACAAAGCTACCGCTTGGTGTTGCCCGATAATACCGTACTAGAAAGATACCGCGGTGTTGTCGGCATGCCGGTACTGAAAAGGCTACCGCGGTGTTGCACGATGTACCGGTACTAAGGTGCCGCGGTATTGCTCGATGTACCGGTGCTAGAAGAGTACCGCGGTATTTATGACTCAACGCCCGGCCTTGCAGCAGCCACGTA
>BMAF01000004.1:30202389-30245312 GCA_014132575.2 Gasterosteus nipponicus | reverse complement strand
TAAATCTAGTAACTCACTCTTTCCAACGACTGCGGGTCTGGGGCAAACCCAGAAAGCATCTTAATATCCAGGATCACCATGTTTGTGCTGGCCTCTGTTCCTGTATACCTGCAATGGGAGCATAATAAAACATGTGATGTTACTCTGCTAAACATTTGTCCCACGTACGTCCAACAGTTTCAAGCTGGTAGATGCAGAGGATTGATCATCACAGACGTCGGTATTCTGCTGTCACTGGTGTTCTGCTGGTTACTTACAGGACCTTGATCCCCAGAGTGAGTCCACGTCTTCTGCTGGTGCAGTCGACTTTTGGTGTGACCTCGACATCAAGAGTGGCGACAACGGACGGAGTCGGGACGTTATATTGAAGAGAAATCTGAGGAGGCACACAAGGGAAGTTTAATATTCATAAACGAGAATATCTGTCTTTTACTCACATTGGTTCAAATGAATGATGATCAGGATGGAGAAGAACAGTTTGTGTTTCTAGGCTTCAGATACCGACTCGGTGATTAACTCTCACATCTTTCATTCTTGTGAATAATGTTTAGCACAACCGTTAAATACAAGATCATAATTTCCTTAAACCTATTCACTGTTGTTCACGCGGTGGTTCAGAAGTCACAAGATGAACAAAACAACACTCTCGTTAAAGGTTTAAGAAATCATTGGCTATTACTTTGTCATCAGAAGGTATTTAAGGCGTAGATCTGGGTTTCTAATGTCTGACTTTATGCAGATGACACGTTGTTATTTATATCTGAAAATGTATAGACTTGTTCAAAGATTTGGTAAACGATCATATAATATTAATTAATAATAGTATTAAATAATCATGACATGGATGCACGGTTCATCTTCAAAGGTTTGGACCTTTCCACCTACTGGGCTGTTTGGGAGGGGCAACGAACTGACCTGGATCACAGCACAGGCATCACCCTTCACCTCCAGGCTGAACTTTCCTGTCGTCTCCTGCAGCAGCTTCTCCTGGTAGAGCAGTTTGTTCTTCTGGTTCACTTCAAACGTGAGCTGGCCACTGGGAGAGTGGACCGTCACCGCGCTCGACCCTCCGGGACTGAACACCAGAGTGGAGTAGAGAGCCAGAGCCTGAAGAGCCACCACCGTGTCCTGGAACACACGTTATGTTGGGGGATGTATTTACTTGTCTTTATGCAGGCAGCAGCTTTTCACATGTAGGAGTTCACTTTTACTGATTTCAGGTCTCACTATTTGATTTGATTTTCAAAGAGAATTCCCAAAATGAAAAAGTGATAGTTGTTGCTCGTCAGGTTTAGTCACTGACCCTGATTTTTAGGTCATGTTGCTAGTAACGACTGCTAACAGGGCACTGGGAAGCACAAGGTTGGTGGTTGAGCCCAGGCTACCCCATCTATGTCGAGTGTCCCTGAGTCACTGACCCCCAGGCAAAAATGAACCATGGGTTTTGTAATGTAAGTCATGATAAAAGCGTCTGCTAAATGACCTGTAATGTAATGTAATGTAACAAACGATTGGGATAACGTTCAATGTTGGAGCCCCTAAATGAAGCGGGGCTTTACCTCTCTTCACGCCTCTCTCACACGGCAAAGCCACAGACGAGAAGATACTCGTTGGTCTAACTCTCAGTACCAGAACCCATTGTCTTGGTCCTCCTACCTGTGTGGAGGAGAAGCCTCCGTACGGGTTCTGCTGGGTCGTCCAGCCACCTGACGATGCGGTGGCATAGCCCAGGTCTTCGGCAGTCGGCGAGGCCCCGAGTTTAGCCAGCAGAACGAGGAGCTGATCTCAACAGACAGAGAGGCCGACGTATCTGCTGCTGTCTGAGACCAGTGGAGGAACCCTCCTACAAACAGACATCATGGACCACGTCAAGATCAAGCATTTTTATCATTTCTCTAATCCGTCTCTATTTTGAGAGGGACAAAATAAGTTCAATCAAGATAATGATCCACATTTCTTTTTGCCTCGCACGGAGCAACAAAAAAGATTTCTCTCCAAACCTGGTTCATTCATTTAGAGAGATAATAAATAAATTCCGAGTGAAGCAACAGAGAGGACGGGGGCGGGGCGGGGGTTATCCCCACTCACCCTGCTGTATTGAGACCGAGTCCAAGTGCTGCAGTAGCTGAGTCGGCCTCCATGTCTCCCTGCCAGGGTGAAGACGTACGCCAGCAGAGCCGTGGTGTGGTGTTGCTGAGGTCACCCACATACTTGGAGGTGAAAGGCTCTCTTCACCTCAGATCCTACAAGAGATTATGACGGATGATCTCAGGACTCGCCTAGAGAACTTCAGCGACAGACTCCAGTATTAACCTGGCTGCTTCCCCACGGCATCGATTTCCCAAATCTAGTAGATTCAGTAGGTCCTCGTTTGTTAATTATGTTGGGAGTGAGGAGGGTAAACGGTGGAAGAGACCTATTAAGTTCTGCTTTGAATTACAACAAAATTCATCGATACGCTGCAAAAAATGCAGGCTGCACAACATACGCAGCAGAGTGACAGAAGTCGCCATCTGATCGCACTGCTGACCGAACAAACAACCTGTTTTGAAAGAAAACGATAAACCAAATGAACAGTAAGCAGGTCTCTTATTTCTTTCAGAATGTTTCAAAAAATGTTGTCATTTAGTAACCGCTGAGGACGGTGAGTGTTTTAGTTAAATGGAATTTTTAAATTCTGGCCATCCTATGACAGGTTATTATTTATTTACTTGTACAGCTCTACGATGCGCCATCATCCAACATGAATTCTTCCACACTACTTCATGTTCATCTCTCCAGGAAGGCAGCGGTGATGTAAGCACTGAGGGTCACTACCAGAGACGCCACTGCAGAAAACATGAGGTATGGAAAACATGAAGCAGACACACAGGATCACCAGTAGACAGCAGAGACTTTAATCACTGCTCAGAACAGATTAACATTGACCGCTAGAGATACAGTATAATCATCATATAACATTGAACACAACCACTCAGCAGCATTAACTCCAGTACTCAGTGCATTATTCTTGAATATTTAAATGATTTTTTCATGAAGAAAAATAACTATTACTATAAATTGGTAAGTAACATTAAGTAAAAGTTGAATATTTATAATATTCGAAATATATGGGATCAAGATCCTTGTAGAACAACTTCTGTACTCCAAACAAGGTGATCTTGTGTCTGTTGATATAGATGATCAGCCTTTAGTATCAGCTGCAAAGAAAAACACGATCAGAAAGGTAAAAGTTCTGTTTGTTTCTTTTGTTTTCGATCACACAACTCTGCAGGAAAGGCGCATGGAGGCACATTGTTTTGATGACGGTGTGGTGAGACCAGCAGGAAAGTGGACCAAACTTTCTTACCTTCATCTCTTTGATGAACGATTTCGACTTGCTGGAAACGACCATTCTTTTTTGTGTGTTGTTCAGCCAAATCATCTGGCTCCTCGATCTTCTGCCGAGTCGATGAAGACAAAGGACTGAGCTTGTAAGCAACCGCTTTCTAAAGCGGGTCAGCCTAGAGTAGGGAAATCTTCGCTTGACTTCGATGAGACAAGAGGCAGCACCATCAGGTACAGACGAAAGATGGTGCAGATTTTCGTAGTGTGATCTCATTGTCTTCTCTCACTAAATATTAGTAAATTAAATACATTAGTATTATGATTATTAAATTGGCGACTTTTTGAAGCTATGAGTTCAATGACTATGCCGTACGCTATCTTGATTTCGACGGTCGCCATGTTGACGGTTTTCTTGTGAGCCCTTTAAAAGATAGACTTTATGACATGATTGTCTAAACGATCAGATTGCTCACCACGTGTTTCCAGGTCCCTGATCCGGTCATTGCCGTAGGCGCCCGTCTTGATGCTTGTAAGTTCAGCTGTCTCTGGTAACCTGCAAGTACACCAGTCCATGATCAGAGTTTCACTTTTGTACGACGGGAAATGGGGGAAATAAAGAGGCAGCGACAACAAAGGTCACCACCAGGGGTCATTGGAAGGACGAGCACCAGACTGGGAACATTTTGTCACACGTTCAACGTGAAGCCAACGGAGACTCACCGCGGTCAGGAAGTTTAGGGCCTTATCATATGATGGCTTGGGTCAGCACTGGCCATGTTTTTGCCAGATACCGCAGATGTAGATGTTGAGGCGAGGCGCCATGTTCTCTCCCGGCATCCGCTGGGGCATCTGCAGAAGCCCGTCCAAGTTGTTCAGGCTCGGCCCAGAATATCACCTGCACTAAAACAAATACTATCATGTCACCGACATGATCTGTATAAAGTGTAAAAGTGAGTTTCTTGACTTGCACCATTATGCTTGTTATTTCATTTAGTTGTTTAGTTTGGTACAATTTTAGAGACATATTATGCAAATTCCACTTTTTAGTGCTACACGTTAATTTGGGTATCTGGCATGACTACCGACTCGAAAACTCTGGAAAAAACAACTCCCGTTATTTGTTCTTGTGAGTCAGAAATATACGGTGGCTCGTGCAAAACACAACGCCAAATAGGAAAACACAACGATAAATAAGAAAGCACAACGAGATTAACATTAACTTACGGAAGGGTAGGGCCTATCTAGCAGAGGACGGACCCTTCTGATTGATAGACGGACTGTCTGTCTTTTAACAAGAAATGATACAGGGCTCTCAAGCTTCACGCATTGAGCGAGACAGTCACCATTTCGGTCTCTTTGTCACACACTCCACGCATGGTTGTAGCTGATTGTCAGCTTCTGGTCCACGACGATTACAGTGAGGTATCGTTTGTGTTTTGACAATGTTTATCCTAATTCGACTTTCTATCCCCTTTCTTCAGTGCGAAATGGGCTTCTATAGTTCTGTGAATGCATCACTCCAGCCAATCCAAAGACGGGTTTTGGAACAATCAGATGTAAGCGATACCATGGTGACTGGTTCCGCCCCTTACTAAAGTAAAAGAACAAACAGTGAGCGTAGAAAACACCGGGAGCGCGAGTAGAGATGCTGCTGCAAGCGAGGAAGTTCGATATCTCGCGCTAGACGGACTTGCTCGTGGATGTTTGATTTACGCGCCGCGACAACCTGATTTGCGCTCTCGACTTTGACAGTGATTTGCCGCCATATTTGCTGTTTTTTCCTATTTACCGTTGTGTTTTTGCACTTCAGAGCCACCAAACGTCATGCTTCAGTGACTATAGATACAGTACAATATTTGCCAAAGCACTTTTGCCAACCTCGGATACACGTGCACTAGCTAGCTAGCAGCATGAAGCAAATGAAGATGCGCTGTGGTTGGCTGCACAGATCCGAGTGATCATATCCATAACACCAAAGAGAAGATGTAAATCATCTGTAAATCAGGGGTGTCAAACGCATTTCAGGTTTGGGGAGGGCGACCGTTACGGCCGACAGTGGTAGACAGGGTGAAAAGGGTGCTGTTTTAAATCATCCTTGTGGTATTTTGACCAGTATGTCACAGACCCCAAGGAACCGGTAAAATGGGCATACGATGGGCCCTTTGCATGGCAATTGGTTTCGTTTTAGAAAAATGGATTCATTAGTTTACCAAGGACAGATACTGAAGCACGGGCCGATCCAACAATCACGTTTTCTGGAAGCTGTGGGTCTACTTCCTCTGTCAAAGTCTCTCCTGTGGACAGAAAAACAGATCACCGTAACATTAATATCTGTCTCTGAGCCCCTTTAGAAGACCTCTCATTTTACTGCACCAGGGTTTGGTGTCCAACTCACTGACCTTTGGGGCAGAGCAGCCAGTTGTAGGTCTCTGACATCTCGACTCCTTCAGCCTGAGAGGGGAGAAATGATTTGAGACTTTCTATCTGACGGACGGGTGGACTTTTACTTTGCCGTCTTGTTTTGAAGTACCAACCTTCACAATGAGGGATCGTGTGACCACGTCGATGCGACCTCTCTCTGGCACGCTCACAATCTCGTTGTCACATGAAGCGTGTGACGCCACGGCCTCGGCCGACACCGACACGTTCACAACGCCTAAAAGCAAACATGCTTTATTCCTGAGTACCAGTTCATTTCCCATCAATTCCTCCACCTCAGCAACATCCGTGTGGATGAAAGCCTGCCTCTCACCTAGAGCTGAGGGGGCCATGGTCCAGCTGACGGTCTTGCGCTCACTGCCACACAAACAGAAGGTGTAACTGTCACCTGAGAGGGGGGTGAGGGTGTATTCTAAGGATGGGGTCGGAGCCACGTTGACCTGTTCAAGAGAGACAACAATATTTGTTAAAAAGGGAACATTACTTAGCTGTACCGCTAATTAGCAAATCTTTAAACTGATGGTGCATTCCCACTGCAGCTCTCCTGGGGTTCTCCTCCAGCAGTGGTAGATCCTCGAACTCTATTTGGTACGAGGCTCCAAACTATCTTAGCCGATACTAGAACTTGGACCAACACTGCAGACCACTGATTGGTGGAGAAAATCGTCACTTGCAGGACAAAATTGTGTTTTCACTCAACCCAAAAAGGCAGATCATGGAACTACATATTAGACTTTATAAAAAAGTTTGTTTGGCGTCGTTATGGTAATCAGCTTAGAACCAAACTTCCACTAAAGCGTGAAAACAAATCAGAGCAAAAGGACCCAGTGCCATAAATGGATCTAGTCCAGTCGAGGAACAAGACGTTGAACATTCCAGCAGGACGACATCAGCACTCAGTCCTGGTATGAACATTGGTTACCATGATGCAGCTGGTCAAGTAGTTGAAGACGGTCGCCTTCAGTTCAAAGTGCTCCCCCCGGATGATGGAGTAGGGCAAACTGAGCTCCAGGAAGAAGGGCTGGAAGACGGTGATCTCTTTACGGGGGGCCAAGCCGAATCCCTGAGGGGACAGACAGAAGGCCTCCGTCTCCCAGGTGGTGATGGTGTCTGGGACGGTGAGGGACACATCCTTCGTTCCAGAGTCTCTGATACAGCAGATCACACATTCGGTAAACTTCAACACCATCAGACTACGTGATTCAGATTAGTCAACAAACGACAATGGAAGCGACAAATGCCTGGTAGCAGTGAGAAAAAAGGCGTGGTTTTTGTCATGTAAATCACCAACGTTAACTGTAAGGTTTTGGTCTCAGTGTTATGTGTTCAGTTGCAGTTACTTAAGCTCCCGTGTGTCTCTTCTGCTTGCAAAAAGCAAAGATGGCGACGGCCCGAAACTGAAAGCTTCAAAACTGCAGACCACAAAGCAAGGAGTGCATTCATTCCATAGACAGAGTCCATTAATAGAGACCTAAATGTGGTGCAGTGACGTATGGTCACTAGCGCCTGCCCTGTGTCTGTTTAAAAAACTCCCAATATTCACTGTCTCACAAGTCTTAAGGCTTATCAGGACAATTGGATTGGTTGATTGGATAAAAGGGCTTTACATTTCCCTATGCCAATAAGTGGGGCCATAATCTTTTGAAAATCCCTGCATGGGAATACTTTAAGGCCTACACTACCATCATGAATAAGACATTTTGGCCGTAAATAAAAATGTTCCTTGAAGTTATATCATTTTGTATGTTATAAGAAAATCGACCGAAAATCGACCAAACTGGATGCCAGGCAACGTCCAGGTAGTTGCCCAAATTTGGAACTGATCGAGTTTAAACCTCCGGAGGGGTTTGTTTGTTTGTAAATCCCAAATCCGATGGAAATTGGAAGGACAGGCAAAATACTATTAGGCCACACCCCTTACAAACTTCATTTGTCCATAACTTTGATGAATAATGGGATATCAACAAGCTTTTAATAACTTGAGAGGGAATCAAATCAATAATAATTTCCAGAAAGTTTCGTGAGAATCGGATCCAGCGTCTCTGAGGAGTTTTCAAAAACGTGTTTTTCACTAAATTCAAAATGGCGGAAAATCTAGTTAGGTGCATTTGCATACCATGATTGCATTTTTTGTAGATCATATCCAATAGCACCTGTGTGCAGTTGGTGAAAATTGGGAAAAAATTCCCCAAAGGGACCACTTCCAAGGGGTGCAAATCCCCAAATGTGCGACCCCAGAACAACGAAATGTTTTGCACTTCTGATACGCACCAAAAGCCAAGAGTTTTTGAATATGATAAAAGCTTCAAAAGGTGGAGTGGAGTAATAACAAGAGTTCTTGTGTTTCAAAGAATTCTTCTTTGAAACACAATAGGGCTTCGCCCGACTTTAAGTCGGCTCAGGCCCTAAATATGAAAAGAGGCTGTCCTTTATCGTCACTAATGCCATTTTAAAGGGTGTTTTTGGCAAACCTTATTGCTTTTATAATACGGTTGTCTGTGACATTAATAGTTGTTTGGTGGCTACAAGTTGTAGCCACCAAACATTGTGTATCGCATTTCAGTAGCCGACAGAAAATAGTCCCCGTATGTGGGCCTGTTGTCAAACAACATTGGGAACATCACGTCTAGCACCAGAAGTTGATTGATTATTAGCGAGGAGATCGACATTTATTAACTAAAAAGTGCCCTAAATCGGTTGTGAAAGCTTGCCTTTTCCGAAACTGGTCATTGGTGGCGTTTCCGGGAACTTTTAGTCGATCGTGACCGAGCTAAAAAACAGTCACGCAAAACTCTTATTTTGAGTGCACACTGATATGGAACGAGATCAATGTGAACAGGTACTGTACATTATGTACACCCCGTGACTCACTCTCAACCAATCAGAACGCTGGATCTACCCGTATTATGAACTACTATGAACAAATAGTGGAATGGTGAATTTATGCTACTTTGTTGAATTCATATATTTGTGAATCTGACTTTGAAAGACTCAGTGCCTCCCCAGCCACGACCTTCACCGCACGTCACTGATGTGGTGGTATCTAATCTACACCATAATACTACATTTAAGTGAAGGAAATCTGAGAGAAGTGCCGTTGTGCTTAAAAAAACTGACCCCACTTCCACCAGGTCCCATATCCAGGTCTCAGGGAAGAAAGTGCGGACTGTCTCTATTGGTGGACTATCACCACCTCCCGGAGATCCAGCCTCGCCCATCATTACAGGTGTGGCCATGGCTACGCCAGGAACAGAATCATACCTGTAACTTATACCTAAAAATACAGCACAACATTTCCCATCAAAAGTAGAAGAAACCAATGCTGGTAAACATTTAGCAATGTGTCACAGAAAAATAAAAAAATAAGTCACCATAGTGGTGGCCATGGTTGTATTCTCTTCCTTTGTACATGAGGCACGAAGGCACTCGGATTATCAGGTTTGTTGCCATCTTCATTCCCACATTCTAGATGAAAACAACAAGATGCAGCCACCACTGATATGAGCTACAACAAAACATACGAGACAAGCAATACGAAGATATTGTGCCTTCATGTCTGTACCTTGAAGACGGTGTGAGTGTCCTCTGTCGGCTGATTGGGGAACGGCAAAACGTATCTTCTTGGTCTCACGTGCAAACATTGGACAGAATCTTCAACCATATATGGAACGTGGGATATTTTTTTTGACGGGCAACAGGTCAAATATCTGAAGAGAAAAGGTTTGGTTTGGATATGAAAAGTAAAATAATGTTCATTCTATAAGGATCCGACAACTGGAGAAGGATATTTCTCAGGTTCCTTTCTCCCGGAGGAAGACTCTTCTTATCGTCACATACGTGATCATCAAAATGGATACAACAACTGGTAGATGGAGGAAAGGACGACAGATGGACCATTGAAATCAAGTGATCGAATGAAAACGGATGAAGCTAACTGAGTCGATGTAGCTACCTTCTCTTCCTGCAGGGTTTTCCCCGGCTCCTTGATGAGGACGCTCTGGTCGACGGCGCTCAGGCCACACAGGGAGTCCGGCTGGGCCTTCACCTGCAGGATGGTCTCTTCTCCTGGGACAGCTGAGGACGGAGAAAACTCCAGGGACACCTGGCACAGGAAAGACACATTGAGTGCTGGATGATGCGTTGGTGGGAACCGCACAGGTGTCCCTGCTAGTAGAGGTACCGTAAACCGCTGGGTCCTATGTCCCGACCAACGGACCATCCTGACCTGACTACTCGAGTTCCTAACCGTAACCAATCGTCTCTGCCTCCACCAGCTCTACTGTCTCACCTCTTTATAAAATGACAGGCCTTTAATTGTATTTGATATGAAAACATCTCATCTTATTGAAGTTCATCTTTTCTTTTCTTTTCTTTTCATAAGATGATACCTGATATTGACCTGATATAATACACGGGGACGCCTTCGGCTCACACTGACCTTGTTACCGAAGCATTTCTGCACGGAGAAGTCGGCGCTGTTGGCGATCACGGTCTCACTGGGGAGGACGGCGTAGGCCAGGACCTGGATGACTGGTGCCATGTCCGGAGACACCGTCAGCTTAAAGGAGACCTCGCCCTCATTCACTGAAACAACCAACCAACTCAGATCAACCACATTACTCCATCAATAAGGAGGGATTATTAGCCAGCGGTAAGGGTCATTTTATTATTGGCTCACCTGATTTGTCTTGCACTTTGACCTGTTTAACCCCTTGAGCGACGATCGCTCCTCGCGCTAAGACCTGCAAACAATTGATACCTTAGAAAAAAACATTCTACAACAACGCATGTGTGGTTATCTACCATGTTAGTTAAAGGTTTAACATTTAGGGGGGATTGATTGGCAGCAACGAACAACAACATTCATAAAAATGTTTCAATCATTATGTGAAAATAACACAACTAATAATTATTGTGTTTTCTTTAACTTAGTCCTCTCCCACAGAATTTCTCTACAACGGTCCACAACGGACAAACCTGACACAAGCTCAGGTGAATCAGAAGGTACAGATGCTGAATGTCTGTATTAAACACCTGTGGTCTCTGTGAAAGAACCAGTAGGAGATATTCCACTCACCAGATACACGACTTCCACAGATCCCTGGGCTTCTCCTACCACAGTGTACTGGATGGAAAAGTCTTCTTCTTGGTCACATGGAAGTGGGTTATCCTTCTTCTTTACCTCCAGGGAGCTGGAGGTTTTAGTGTGAGGAGTTGAAGGTCGGGCCAACAACACGGTGTGATCTGCTACCTCATAGTACGGCGTTCTGTACCCGGGGTAGCCAAAACTCGGCAAGTTGCTAACCTGGATGGAGGGAAATCAATTTGATAAAGGGGCACGTGGAGGTGGAGGAAGGTTTTTACAGGCAAAGATAATGTTATGGTTTAGAGAGGAAAGGTCCGGCCCGCCTGTTCGACCACCATGAGACCGTGACTGGATTCCAATCCTCAAAAAATGACCTTCTAACATCTACTCCTAACCACTATTCTTTGACCTTTGTGGAAACAGAACGGGGTCAAGAAAAGATGGTTAGGAGAGTTCATGAGGAGTTAGGAAAGGCAACCGTGGTGTTTAGAGAATCTTACTGCAATTCCACTAAGCTACGTAGTTGACATCAGTCTGTAGCGGTGAAACTACAATTTCTCCAAAGATGGACTACAAGTAGTAGTAGATGCCTTCATGTGTTTTTTATATATGGAGTCATGAAGACGACATAAACAACCGGGTTCAAAGTTAAACTTTATTAACATGGTTGCCAAAATCTTTTAAATTTAGACATGGGGGACACTGCAGACGTTAATCTCAAATTTACATTTGGACCATAGCTAATAATAAAGTTAATTACAAACTAAGCTAATGGCCATGTTTGTTTGGGACACACATAGGAGAAGATAAGATATGTTCTTCCCACCAACCTAAATGTTACTACGACAAACTGAGGCCGACTGAATTTAATCGGGATCAAAAACATACACATTTCTTTGCTGATGACAAACATTTTCTTTCCAGAACTGGCAATACGGCCCATTGCAGCATGTTGAGAATACTTCATACTTACGTATAGCTTGATGTCCCCTTCAAGTCCTGCTGTGCTGAATGAGAACACGGCGACACCATCGCTGTTGGTTGTGAGATTCTGCAGCAGGCGTGCGGCCCACCTGTCCCCCTCAAACAGGTACAGCCGCATGTCAGGAATGGGTGTGTTATTGTAATAGACCGCTTGAACCTGTTGGAAGCGCAGAGTGGTGTCATTGAGAAAGATCTGCGTCTAAAATCACTGCAATGAGATGAAGACCGGGTAATCTTACTTTTCCCGCCAAGTTTGACCCTTCGTCATAAATCTTGGGCGTGTCGGTGAAGGAAAGCTTTCCGACGACGTATGAAATCGTTAGTCTCTCCTCTTGTGTAAGTGAAATACCTGTGTGAGAAGCCTCTGTGTTTAAACAACCCTTCCAGTACACAGAAGTGCAACTATCTCTCTTTTCCACATGTGAATATGACATAGAAAAGGATTTGACTTGCCGGTGCCCTCCTCTTCCACCTTGGCCCTGACATGCAGTTGATCTTTCAGCGCTTTTTGCCCAAGTTTTGTGAAAGTTAACATGGAGAAGATAAACGTGGCGCAGCCTTTTTTGTCCGTCTGAAAAGAACAATGAAACGGGAGAAAACACATAGAAATTGAAAACTTTTTCAATTTAAACACTTCATTTTATTAAACATAATCATTTTTTGTAACTTCAACTTGTGCATGACGTACGCTATGTAGACGTTAATACACACAAATGTTCAGGGGTCCTGGCAACGAACCCTGAGGGACCACCTTCATTTCAAGTTATGGCGGTTTAAGAAACAGCATTGACTTCACTCGTCACACCTGAGGACTTCCTGTTTCTACCCGAATGTGCATCTTTCACAGCAGAGATGAAGGCAACCATACCTGCTTTGTCTCCTTGCGGCATAGTGCGATTAAAGAGGGCTTTTCCAGCAGAACGTCGGGGTCTATTGGTCGGGGTCGAACGGGTTGAAAGTAGTAACTTAGAGGTCGACACATCTCAACTTCCACACTGCCTGGAACCGGCTGTCCGAATGTGTACCTGATGAGAAGGACGTTCACTCACCAACGGGACCCGTCAGGAGATTATTCAACAGTGTGACGAGCAAAGAGCGCTTACTTACGTTGCACATACTTCCACCTTGATTTCCTCCTGGACGATACTCACTTCAGCGGATGAATTTATCTTCACGTCAAACTTAGGCAGAACTGCGCACCAGAGTATTTTATTAGAATTCTAGCTTCATTACACATGGATTTAAATGGTTAGGAAAAGAGGAACTTACCATATTTCTCGACCTTGAAGCTGTGATGTATTTTTTCCAGCCCGATCGTCACAATAACTTGGTAGTTCCCTTCACGGGCTTCAGAGTTCAAGGCGTACGAAAGCTGCAATAACTTACTATTGGACGTTTGGTTCAGCCACTGTCCGATTCGGTTGTTGTTAGCATCCTGTCAAATTAAGTGAATGTGAAGAACATTTATTCATGAAAAACACAAGAAGTTTCTTCTTCTCCTTCAACAAGATGGCAGATGAAACAAGACCCTAAGTTTTTTGACTCAGTTTAAAAAACACAATTTATTTCTCTTTCTGTTATTCTAAATACGGTCAGAGTCAGTTTATTAGAATTTACACCATGTGCATTGTTAACTACAAAATAAAATGACCGCTTCTGATCAATGCAGCCTAATATCAGTGACCAATGGACGGTACATTGGTATCACTACCAGGGGCAGATACGTTACTATCAGTACCAGTAGCAGATCCATTAATATAAGTGTGTTTTGTCGGTGGCAGATGTACAAACAGAAGTTCTGTCCAAATCCTATTTGAATCTAGTTTAATGCAGTTTGACCAAGAAATCTTGACTTGAGGTTTCCAGCTCTTATAAGCACGTCTAGTTCATGCAATGATCTAAATGAACTTGTTTAAGTTTCCAAGCTTAAGAATTATTTTATTAAGCTCATGCGTTACATTTCAAATCAGTCATTGATAAATCTCCTGCCCCTGTTCATACCGTCTGTTTATCACGACTTGTCATTATCAGAATTAGTGTCAAACATCTCGCAGAACTTTGGCTTTGCTCTCACATGATCTCAATTTTGAAAGACAAATTAATAAACTGGAGCATCGTGGTTTAAGGTATTTACTTATGTATTCATGTTTGTATATTAGTGAGGATATTTTTCTTTTGGTCTTACCTCAATTTCGATGATATCATACTGCGTAAAAAAGAGAAATAGGGAGATTCGTCAAAGCTGGTTTGCATTGCGCTCATCGTCCAGAATTCAGCTGAACATTAATATCTGAAATGTTTTATAATCTACAAAGATCACACACAAATATGTACATACAAATATAAACATGTGAAAGAGGGTTTTTTACTTTTTCTTCTTTTTTCTTAAAGAAAAAAAGTTTTCTAGTTTCACTGTTACTACCAATTCTAAATATATAATGTATCATAAAACCATAACAATAGCAAACTAGTGTTGTAGGTGAGGTGTCAGTCACAGAAAAAAGACATGTGATGTAAAATGTTTGAAGGTCTAAGAGGCAGTGGTCGTAATGAAGCGGTTACGTAGAAAGGAAAGACTGTAAACTCTCACCAGCCCATTGGCAGGTCTCAACTTGGAGTCCAGTGTGATGACTCTGAAATGCACTGAGAGAAATAAAGAGATTATTCTACATCAAGCTTTCGATTTATTCAGAAATAACATCAATACAAGTTAGTAAAAGCTAGAAGCGAAGCATGGAATCAAAAATCTAAAAGTAAGACAAATAAAACAATTAATATGGTAAAAATGTAACATTGCTAATGTGATACAATCTACGTATGATAACTTTTATCAAGTGCTTGTGGTAGGTTTCTCATTGATGCCATTTCAACTTCTTAATACTTTTTTTTTTAAATACAAATGTTATTTTCTTATACAACTCTGCCAATTTTACTTTTTTTTATGTTGCTTTGTCATATGTGCTAACGGTATTTTTTTGCATTACTATCAAAACCTTTTTTATGTATACTGCATATTGACATTCCGGCGTAAACATAATAAATGTTTCTGTATTTGATTCATGTAAATCAACACATTTTCAATTGACTTTAGAAATTAGCAAATGCTTCAAAAAGAGCACACAGAGTTAATGTTGACATGTGAAATAAAAAAGGTTTTAGGAAAGCAAGATGACTTCTGCATGCGTTAAACTCCAAGCAAACACGTTCTGTTATTATTGACATTGACATTATTGGTATAGCGTGGTACCATATCGTATGCAACGTCATACATCATCAGCTCAAGCGTACCTGTTTGTCCAGGCAGGTAGATCGGTTTGTCCGTTTGGACAAATGTACTTGGGTTATAGACTCTGATCAAGACTTTCCTGACTTCTTTTGAGTAAAAGGTGTTGCCTCGAACCTCCACCTCAAAATTCTGCACATCTTCGTTCTGCGCTAAAGGAACCTGTGACAACGAGAGATTTTATAGACATGAACATCCAACATTATTTTCTACATGTAAGATCATCTTGCTTTTGCATGTACGCTAACGTTATCTGTTTGATTGTATATGGAAATTTAACTTTAAAATCTGCCCGTTGACGTTCATTTAAAAAAAAAAGTGTTTTTGCTGTTACTTGTTTTATATTTTACAATTGAACTTTTTCCATACGTACAATGTATATTACTGCATGCAGCATGAATCCCACCAAGGTTCTAGAGTTATAATTGAATTAACACATGCTCAAGAATTGTGTGCAATGATCTCGAGCTCTCACCACAAACTGAGTGCAGCTATGGAACTCTGTGCTGGACGTCTTGGTGAGGAGGGTTGTAGTCGTCTCTGAGGACTTCAGACTGACGCTCATGACCAGAGTCTCGTTGGGCTGAAGGAGACTCGCACAGAATTTGGTCTCAGCCCCGGCCTGAAGAACCGCAGGAACGGCTACCATGTACTGCCTACAGCCACAGGAAGAAAGAGCACAGGGGTCATTGGACGAGAGATGGAAGACGCTCCAACCGCCACCAACGAACCCCAAAGAGTTGTCCAGTTATTTCAACCTTTATCTGACCAGGTGGAGGTGAACTTACGGTCCGGCCACGGCTCGACCCGCACACATCCAGCTGAGGAAAAGCGTCCATGTCCACATCTGCGTCCCAGGAAGACCCATGGTTGACTGAGGCGATAATGGGGATGACGAGTCAGCACCTTTTAAATAGTCTCTGACCAAATGACCCCCCTCCCAACTCCTCCCCCTCACGCCCACTCACTCATCACGCAACCCTTCAGTAGTATTCCAGGTAGTCAATCACTCACAGACTCTGTGTTGGATGAATTAGAGTGTAACAATCCAACTCCAATTATAAGGACTTAATTGAGTCAAATTCAGATTTGTCATTCCACTTATAATAATGATCCTATTAATGTACTTTCTCCATTTAAGATGTAGATCAAACTTTTTGAGCCTTTAGTTTGTTGCATTCTTTGCATGGTGACACGGGTTAAACTGGGCCACGGTGGTTCTGGCTCATGGACACACGACCCGTCTTCGATGTTACCATCAGCGAACAATGTTACTTTTTCATTAATGCCAATTGTACATACTTAGAAAGTACCTTTTTTCACATGTGATGGTGTAAATGTTTGTGTTATTTTCTCATCGCTCCGCTTCTGTCTTCCTCATTTGCTTCCAGTGCAGCTTGTTTTAAAGAGCGTTTTGATGAGATTCAGCCCCTGTGTCTGAATGTACGAGAGGCCCAAGGTCCTCTACGTAGACATTACACATTAAAGTCCACAGTCACGCTTTTGTTGATTGTCGAGGTCTAAAACTAATCAGATCTTGTTGGACGTGTTTGACGTGCCAGCAGCACCGAGGTGGCCTCATAAGTACGTCTGCAATATCGTCCTGTGATGGTAAAATATGTATAACCATATAATGTATGACTACATGTCCTTGTTGTGAATCCAAAACGTACGCGTCATTTACTAAGAAGCTTCTGGGTCTTTGCTTCCTCCTGGTCCCTCAAATGAAGTGAAGAAAGTACAAACCACGCAGTTAGCAGAAACTCGAGGTTGGTACGGCTGGTCTCCGTCAGGGAGTATCGAAACTGTCCAAGGCCAGATGCGTACGAGCAGATAAGCCCTCGCGGGCGCGTAGGAGGCGCCTCCCTGAAGCTCGCGAGGCACCGCTGACTGCAGGCGCTGTTCACACTCCTCCTTTGCAAGAAACAAACAGAGACTGAGTCCACGAGGGTTTAATTCATATTCAGTACATACGTTAAAGTTCGGCTTCCTCTGCCGAGAACATCAGAGATTTGACTTCTGATTGGTCCAGCGGGCCGAGTGACTCCTGTCAAACAGAAAGCCAGCGAGCAAATTTCACCATTTAGTTCAGGATGAACTCCAGCTTTTAATAACCAAACTGCTTCAGCGGTTTTTACATCTGCAGTAGTGGTTTGATTTGTCGATGCATTACTGACTTACTTACTTTATACTGCTTTAAATACTGCTGTGTAGTTTAATCTGTAATAAATCAATACATTGAAAGGTATATGAACTTTTGTATGTAGGTAAGACTCCAGAGGGCATAACAAAGCACCAATAGTAGTTTGTTGACAAAAAACAGAAATCCTACCATGACCCGTGATAAGTATGGCGGGAAGTTGGACTCTAATCAAACGCCCTCTTAAATCAACCCAACTTGTAAGTTCTGCAAAGTTGCCCTTTACCCAGCGTGGGATGTTTGATTTGTGTCATCAACAGTTCTTAACCTTAACGCAAGGGCCAAAGTATAGTTTTTTTTCAGGTAAGTAAACATTTGTGAACTGATAAAATGACTTACAACACAGAAAGCAATGTGCTTACTCTTTATTTATTCAAATCCATAATCCACCCAAACTGCAAACATGAGTTTTGTTTGATTGTGGACCAATTTTAATGATTTCTTGGCGCTTGCAATGTTAATATTTCCTTTTGCTTTTTGGGTTTGAGGAAATAGCAGGTAGTAGTTACCACCGCCGCTGAGCTGCAGCGTTTTGTGAATCCATGGAGGAAGCTGCCAAGTCCTCGACACCGCTTCAAACAATGTGACTCATTTGTGAGCCATGTTAATATTTTCTCCAGTAAACAGAAAGAGATCACATCTGGACTGAGGAGGAGTGACGTAGCGCTGGTAGAGGCCTGTCAATCACTGTGTAGGCCCGCCCTAAAGCCCGGGAGCAGGAGAACAGGGGGACATTGGAGTCATCAAAGGATCCTAACAAGGTTGTTGTGTGATGTTTTTTTTTCTTTTATTAGTTTTCACTCTAGTCACTAGTTTAAATGTGTTAACCATCTTTTTGAGTGAACCAAACAGACCAATTAGTAACTGTTTATCAATTATTCATGGGATGAAAAGGGTCAATGGACGTTTTTTCTCATCCATCCATATAAACTGCTTCCCTAAAAGAGCTAAATATCTCAGTGAGAAGAACGTCCGTAATGATGCTCAAACCAGATTTGTGCTTATTTTAGTTAAGCCCTGACCTAAAGCATTTCCTAATTTCGTGTCTATTTGACTCTAAATGGACCATCATTTACTAAGTGAGCATCATTGACCATAAACTCCTGATTACAATGTTTCCTGACAGAATAAATCAAGAGGGAAGTAGAGTCATTTCCTCATAGACGTCTATGGGAGCAGAGGAGTCGCCCCCTGCTGGTCACTACAGAGAAGTAGAGTCATTTCCTCATAGACGTCTATGGGAGCAGAGGAGTCGCCCCCTGCTGGTCACTACAGAGAAGTAGAGTCATTTCCTCATAGACGTCTATGGGAGCAGAGGAGTCGCCCCCTGCTGGTCACTACATAGAAGTAGAGTCATTTCCTCATAGACGTCTATGGGAGCAGAGGAGTCGCCCCCTGCTGGTCACTACAGAGAAGTAGAGTCATTTCCTCATAGACGTCTATGGGAGCGGAGGAGTCGCCCCCTGCTGGTCAGTGGATGAATGTTCTGTTCTCCAATCACAGGCATGCATTCGCCAACCGAAGATTTGCATTTGCGTAACTAGCTGTTTAGGACGTGCCAGTGTTTGTAGAACTAGGGTACTAATACGGTAAGACTCTAATCACATGTCAATGCATCAACCAGCATTTCGTTGGCCTCTCAACGTGGCGAACCGTCGGCTAGCAGCTAATGTTACAAACAACGGCAAAGAACCTCACAGAGCTCACCGTGTTTACGAGTGTTGCTACGGCAACATTCTGAATCTCAAAACAACAAAACATACAGAAGGAATTGGACTCTGCAACAAAATGTTGCAAAACAATTGAAGCGTTATCACAGAGTTTGCAAAACATATTTGTCAACCTTCAACTGAGAACATGCAGGTTCACCTAAAGATTCTGAGGTTGTACAATCGGGCTTGAGGCTTAAAGTTATTTAGAGACTGATGAAACACACAGGCCGGGGTAAAGGGCACAACTACGTAGATTTCGCCTTGTTGTGTAAGTTCTGGTGTGTACGTTGTGCTTATGGTTGATCATTTTCTAAATTTCTCTCTGAAAATCAAATCAAATAGTGAGACCTGAAATCGGTAAAAGTGAACTCCTACATGTGAAAAGCTGCTGCCTGCATGAAGACAAGTAAATGCATCCCCCAACATAACGTGTGTTCCAGGACACGGTGGTGGCTCTTCAGGCTCTGGCTCTCTACTCCACTCTGGTGTTCAGTCCCGGAGGTTCGAGCGCGGTGACGGTCCACTCTCCCAGTGGCCAGCTCACGTTTGAAGTGAACCAGAAGAACAAACTGCTCTACCAGGAGAAGCTGCTGCAGGAGACGACAGGAAAGTTCAGCCTGTAGGTGAAGGGTGATGCCTGTGCTGTGATCCAGGTCAGTTCACCCTCCCCCCAAACAGCCCAGTAGGTGGAAGGTGCAGATTTTTAAAGATGAACCACGTTAACCACCAAATCCTTAATAAAGTCTAGAAATCTGATCTGTCATCTGCATAAAGTAAGACATTTCCCCCCAAAATCTACGCCCCAAACCTTCTGATGAGCACATTTTCATCCAAAGTAACAGCCAATTCTTTTTTTTAACTTTTAACGGGGGAATAGATTTAAAGTTTAAGGAAATTACAATCTTGTCTTTAACGGTTGTGCTAAATCTTTTACTTGCATTTAGTCAGAATGGAGTTAATCACCGAGTCGGTATCTGATCCAGCATGTGGAAAATGGATCGCCATGAAACACAAACTGTTCTTCTCCATCCTGATCATCATTCATTTGAACCAATGTGAGTGAAAGACAGATTATGAATATTACACTTCCCTTGTGAGCCTACAGACCTCAATGACCTCACCAGTCATCACCATATTGACTCCTATGTTTACTGTGACTGTTCATCAATCCCTCTTCTCTCTTTTCTGTGGTTTTGTACGGTTCCATTAGCTTTGTTCGTTTCAGAGAAGCTTTTCCTCACAGCCGAGCTCCACTTTTCAAGGCGTGGCTGTTTTCTAATTTCTCTTTGGGGAGGGAAATCCAGGAAATTGAAACATAATGGTTCCACTACATTAGTACTAATGCCCTCACAACTTCAACACGCTTAATTTCCACTTACAAGGTTGACGAATGGGCCGAGCACAGAGCGAAAATCCTTTGGGCAGATTGAGACGATGTGAAAATGTTGAAAAATAAATTAATTTGGCGGCAAATATTTTTAAGTTTTATGTTGTGTGTGACAAAAAAATATTTGGCCTTCATCGTTTAATCCTCAAATAAGTTAATTTTGCTCTTTTAATGATTTATTCCCTCAGTAAACATTGTAAACATGAGTTTATGGTCTCAGTCTCTAGTTTCAAGTCTTCTTCAATACAACATGATGTTCATTTAGTGACTGATGGTCCATTTAGAGACAAACAGACCATGAAGCGGGGGACGCTTTAGGGGCGGGGCTACACGCTGATTGTTACTTCCTATTCGCTGGTTACAAAAAAACAAATGGTTCAAAACATCCGTAGACAAACCAACGAGTAATGTTACAACGACTTCGTCCACTTGTACTCAGTCCATGTTGCAGAGATGCACTTTGGTCGCTGTCCCTTTTAATGTCTTAAGTGTCTCGCAAAAGAAAACACGTGAGTCCTGCACAGCGTACGGCAGACTGCTTCCCTCATTGGGTCCTGCCCACCACACCCATCCCATGATCACTGCCGTCCACCGCCTCCATCCTCCGAGTCACGGAGGAGAGAAGAACACACCCGAGGTAAGACGCTGGAATACTCCAATCACACACACACACACACACACACACACACACACACACACACACACACTTTGTATTTTCTCACTTGAAGGCTGCAACTGTTGCGCTCGGCCGAGGGGTGCTTACATGTTGCATGAGGTCAGACGGGGTCACTGCTCTCTGCGTAACGCTGCTCTTTGCTGGGATCAATAATGATGTTTAACGAGGAGTATTATGAACACTTTATTCCTTTAAATACACCTCGGTTTACATTTGTTTTCCTTTTTGTGCCAAAAGAACTCACATCATTTGGATCAAATTGGTCATAACATTTCATTTTCCACGGTGACCATTTTCTTTGTTTTTGTCAAAAGTTGGATCAGGAAGATGAACGTCTCTTTGTCTCTCCTGCTGCTCCTCCTCACTGGTAAGCTCGCTGCAAATCACAGAGAAATGGATTTTGCTTTAGGCTGATGTCAGAATAACAGAATGTAAATGGTGCATTTCGTGCTGCATGATCTATGATCATAGCGGTTGATGTGAGTTTGTAGCTTTGAGATACAGGAAGACACAAACAACATCTTCATGGCTCCTGTAACGAGCTGATCCATCAGCAGACCCGGCCTTAATCGCATTGGAGGGATTGGATTACATCAGCGTTACACCATCGGGTCATCTTTACATGTGTGCGTCTGCTGTTGTTTCTATTTTATCACTGATTGACGAGCGTTTGATCCAAATTGTAATTCAATTGTCAAAACCATCTGGCTGAGATGTTTTAAATGTTCTACAACAAAGGAAGTACAGTAGCCAGAGAGTCTAATACGCCTGTCAAGTGTACCATGAACAACATATAATGTTTGTCAGTGTAAAATAAGACGTGTGTGGCACTAGGAGGTGTCACTCGTTCCTTCTCTACCCGGCTGAGAAGAAGAGTCACTGGTTCACACACATCAGATAACATCAGATAAAAAGGGATTGGATTAAGTTTGAGAAGATGCCCAAAAGTCACCAAACTGAGGCGGATGCAGAGCTAGGAAGTTGGGCTACTCCGCTACCCAGAGGAGATGACCTCACATCTTCACACAGACCTGCATCCATTGCGGTCCAAGATCAGGCTAAAGTGACTTACAATAAGAACATTTCAACCATAAGGAAACAAACTCAGAAGAACAAGAAACAAGAAGGTCTAATTTCATTAAATAAGATGATTTACAACAACTTGCTGTAGATAAGAACCATTATAAGTCCAATGTAAGTGCTACAGTTAGTTAGTGTGTTAGTGGAGGTAGAGTGTGAAGAGGTGTGTCTTCAGTCTGAAGATGTGAAGGCTCTCTGTGGTCCTGATATCTTCAGAGACCTCCTTCCACCATTTAGGAGCAGGACAGCAAAGAGTGGAGATCTAGTGGAGTGTTTTGCTCTCAGTGAGAAGGAACAAGCAGTTTATCACATGCAGAGCGGAGAGGTCAGAGGTCGGGATGTCGGGTTGGACCAGGTCCTGGATGTAAGCTGGACCCCATCCATTCACAGCATGGTACGTGAGCACCATGTTTAGAACTGGATGAGCCACCGGTACCAGTGAAGAGAGCGGAGGAGTGGAGGAGTGAGGGATAATTTAGGAAGGTTAAAGACCAGTGGAGCTGCTGCATTCTGGATGAGCTGCAGAGGTGGAATGGTGGTAGCAGAGAGACCAGCCAGGAGAGAGTTACAGTAGTCCAGGTGGGAGACGACAAGAGCCTGAATCAGTACCTTCTTCTGAGTGAGAAGGGGACGTATTCTCCTGATGTTGTAGAGCGAGTATCTACAGGATCGTGTTGTCTCAGTAATGTTGGGAGTCAGGGAGAGTCGGCTGTCGATTGTGACGCCAAGGATCCTTGCGGTTAAAGTGGGCGTTAACACGAAGTTGCCAAAGTTGACTGTCAGGTCCTGGGTCGGAGAGTCTTTTCCCGGAAAGAGAAGTAGTTCAGTCTTGTCAGGGTTGATTTACAGATGGTGGGCGGACATCCACTGAGAGATGTCAGTCAGACAGGCAGAGATCCGTGCCGCCACCTGGGTGTCCGAGTGAGGGAAGGAGAGAATTAGTTGGGTGTCATCGGCATAACTGTGGTAGGAGAAGCCATGCGAGCGAATGACAGCGCAGAGAGAGTTGGTGTAGAGCGAGAAGAGGAGGGGACCCAGCACGGAACCCTGAGGAACTCCAGTAGTAAGAGGACAAGGTTCCGACACAGATCCTCTCCAGGTTACCCGGTAGGTGCGGCCGTCGAGGTAGGACGAGAGAAGGGAGAGAGCAGAGCCTGTGACACCAAGTTCCTGAAGGGAGGAGACAAGGATCTGGTGGTTGACTGTGTCAAATGCAGCAGAGACGTCCAGAAGGATGAGGACAGAGGAGAGAGAGGAGCTCTAGCAGTGTGGAGCTGCTCTGAGACAGCAAGGAGAGCAGTCTCTGTGGAACGGCCTTGAAGCCTGACTGGTGGAGGTCCAGGAGGTTGTTACGGTGGAGATAGGAGGGGAGTTGATTAAAGATCACACGTTCAAGGGTTTTGGACAAAAAGGGAAGAAGAGAGACCGTCGGTAGGGTTGAGGGTGGGTTTCTTCTTCTTGTGAAAGAGCAAAGCGAGGGCGATAGAGGTGAAGTCAGTGGGACGCAAGTGATAGGAGGTGGGTTTGAGTAAGAGGAGCGTATGTCAGCTATTCCTTTGGTAAAATAGGTAGATATATAGGTAAAGAAATAGGTTAAAAGTCTCCTGAAAGAAGGGGGGGGAGCTGATAGAACAGAGGAGGCCAGTCACTGAAAACAGCGAGTGCTAAAGCAAACTAGCAATCACGTTAACTTAGAACAACAACACATTTAGCAGACTAACTTGGTTTAAAGAAAAGATACTTAGTCTGATTTCGGGTCGTCTGGATGTCTGAAGGCCACGTAGTCGAGATGCGTATCGTGGTGCTCAAACGAGACACGTTTTCCTCATCTTGAGTTTTTAATTTGAAGTTGACGGACATTTTATCTGATCAGAGAAAAGTTTTTTTGCTGCTTTTTTAATTTCTCATCATGCAAATGACACAGTAATGTTTTTTTCTGTTTTTGTTTGGTTTGTCGTGTGAAAGTTGGTGGATGACAATAAATGACCTTTAAACCGTGATAACATTACATTTAACATCGCTATGTTAGCTGGCTAGATAGCAGGCTACGGTAACAATGGTGTTGACGTAAACAGTCGAAGACGAGAGATTAACTTCCAATAATGACCTTTTAAATTGACAGACATCATGTGTACAATTAATGGCACGATTCAAATGATCTTTTCCAAAAAAAGGTCAAACACGCAAAGGACTTCAGCTCTCAGGTTTGACTGTAGAAAAATACTTGTTTTAGAATATTAAGAATGTGTTTGACAGCTGTGAAGTGGAATCCTAAACTCGGAACATGGAGAGCGAGTTCTTTGAAGGGAGTCACACTATGATGAGATGTTTTGAACTGCAGGTTCAGCTCTGACCTTGAAGCAGGGGAATTTCGGCCTTTTGACAGCTTGCACCTCCAACAGCGACCTCAGGTTGAAGCTCACGAACACATTCTCACATTCACTGCACTTATATCGGCCTTTCGACATTAAACGAAGTGTGCCTTTTGAGAGCAGTGCCGCCGCGTTTGTCTGTTGAAGGCTGGACTGCCATTATGCGGAATGTCCCGAGTCGCCGCCCTTCGACTGCCTTTTCTGGAGTCCGGACGGGCCCCTGCCGGCCAGCCAGTCCAAGCTATGCAGACCTGTGATCCCCGACCATCACCTGCTGCACAGGAATAAAACCACCACTTACTACTGCGTGCTGACGCGGCGGAACCGCAAGGAGGAGAAGCGGATCACAATCGACTACAGCAGTCGTAAAGGAAGAGGTGAGACGCAAACGTCTCGCTGAACGTTCACACTTTCCTCGGCTTCACGTGCTCGACGGGCCCTCGAGCCTTTGTGCTCCCGTGGACGACAGTGAGCGGATGTTAGTTACTGATGGGCTGCGTGTGTGTGGTAGCTGCTGTCATCAGCGTATGGATGGACGTCAATGGGTGAATGATGACATGACGTGTTAACAAGGCCGTCGGCTGAGGCTTTGGATGAAAGCGTCAGCTAAATGACCTGTGATGTAACGTGTGCATTTATTTCGCAAACAAGCTGCTTGTGGTCGATTCACTTTGACGTTTCTTGCGCTTCCTCTCCAGGTTACATGCAGCCATGTAAAAGCGCCGCGGGCTTCCTGCTGCACCGACCTCCGACCTTCCTGTGGCCGCTGGTGATCCTATCGGTCCTCGGGCCGGACCGCCGTGCATCATGAGGACGCAACGTCCCACAGACGTGTGGTCCTTTACATTCGGCTGTTGTACATTTGCCTTACTATATATGCATACTTAGGGCAAAGTAAAGGTTAAACTTTTAAAGACTTTTGTAATGACATTTGGAAATCACTTTCAGAGAAATCTGGCAGTAACCAAAGCTGATAAATAAAAGAATCTAACTTAACTTTTGGGTTTGTAAAATCTTTCCCTACTACAGAAAACCTTTTTTCCTTATTCACGTGCAAATTGAAAACGTTGACTTTTTTGTGCCGTTTGCCTCAGATTGAAAAACACTTTTGATCTGAAGCCGATAAATTATTGAGAACTATTGTATTTTGTGATTCAACCCGCTTAGCTTCTTTTAACCTTCACCACCAGTGAACCTTCTGAGAGCCGCTGTGTTTTTATACTCACGTGACCCTTGTGAGCCAATCAGATCCCCTATAAGACAAAGCAGCTGGCGCCTAATAGTCCGGGCGCTGGAGGTGATTTATTGCATTACATTAGAGGTCATTCAGCTGACGCTTTTATCCAAAGCGACTTACATTTACATTTCTAACCCATGGCTTTTTTGCCCGGGGAGCAATTAGGGGTCAGGTGTGTTGCTCAGGGACACTTGGACATGGGACAGGTCTTAAGTCTGTGAAAGAGCCGGGTCAGATCCTCTTTGCAGATCTTCTGGCGGGGCAGTGGCGGAGGGGGGGTGAAAGTGAGCTGATCAAACTGCAATAAGAACCATTCAGGTCATCAGCCCGTTTGTGGTTCTCCTCAGTATAGGTGGGGGCAGTGGGTTCTCCTGCAGTTAGTTGGTACTGAAAGCAAAGCCTGTTTTCCAACTTTCTCCTGTAGCTCCTCTTTGCAGCCTTGTTTCCGGGCTGGTTGTGCAGGACCATGCCCCCCCTCTCTGTGAGCCTCCTCTTTAGGAGCTGCGGAGTTTTGCAGGGGCTTATTGTTGTTGTATGTGCAAAAGGTTTTAATCTGCACACACACGTCATCAAAAGAACTTTTTATCTTAAAAGGTATAATATATACACAATGAGTGGGCTAGTCCATAAGTTGTATATAAACATCTACATTAAAAAGCCCCAATGTTCGACAGTAGAATACGTTTAATATAATCTACCTCTATTTTGATTCTCGCACCATGTCTACGGAGAATGCGGCAGCAGTATCGACCACTGACCGTGGATCAGATATCCGTCATGCGTTCGCGTTTTCAGGGTTCTATCAACTGATCCGGAATCACATTCACGACAATTCATTCTGTCGCGCATGCGCATTGCAGACAGGAAGGCTCGCGCTGTTGACAAATATCGGGGGAGGGACCACTGCGGCGTAAGTAGATCTTTGTTCATTCTTTACTCAACGAAATTCGGTATTTTGTGTGGGTTCTAGCCCTCCTAACAGCATCTGAGATCATTCTGTGTGTCCTTGGGCGTGGAACGGAACTAACAAAGTTAGCAAAAAAGTGAAAGTGCTCAGTTGAACATCTGTAAAAGAAAACCACTGGGGCCGAGTGGCAATGTAGCAGAAAGGTAGGATCCGCGTTAAGCTAGCCGGAGTGAACTACGTGACTTCCGGTGCGGATCCCCAACGTAAAATGCGTGTTAGGTATATATGACGAATTTATTTGATTAAAGCGCACACAAGATACAAATCCATTGTATGTCTGCATTTTAGCAAGTTAAATGGACAGGCTCCGTCATAATACTGTGTTTGTCACACACAACACCCCCTGCGACCCTTTTTCGTTTGTCCCTCTGTAAAGCGCTGGTTTTATTTTGAAGGCGGATACAGTTTCCGTTGCTACCCGCTAAGCTGCCAACGAGCCTCGCTTTTTATACCGTTCAGGTTACATTTTCGTTGCGCGTCGCTGTTTAAAAATCACACCGCTGATCGATATCGTTCCATTTCGATCGAAGTTTTTCTTCCGTCTCGTCGTCACGCTAATGAACTTGTGTCTCAGTCTGGCTGTGGGTCTCCTCGTCCACGACCGTCGGCAGCGATGAAGAGGTGAGTGGGAGTTAACGTTAACCGCCATTGTTAGTTTATAGCAACATTAAAACTGAGCTAAGCTAAGCTAAGCTAATTAAGTATCGTATCTCATTTAACTGCAGTATTTTAATGTGTGCAGCCAACAGAAGAGCCCCGAGCCAGATGGGAGTGTTGCTGTCAACGAGGAAGGTAAACCTATTGTTTTAGTATATTATTGATGTCATCTTAACTGTTGGAAAGAAGTATATAAAGTAATTTTGTATATTGTTTTGTATGTGAAACAGCCCATTTCAGTCACCGTTTTATCAAACATTGTTCTTGTATTTCTTACTTATTTTATCTTGTTTGTATAGTTAATTCTCCATAGCTCTGTTTTTATTGTTTTTCCTCTTAATGTGGCGTTTATTTTGTTGTATTTCGCAAGAAATGTTGTCAGTGTGACGGAGCCTTCACGATGACGTCACAATGTATGTGTCCGTATCGCTATAGCTACATACATTGTGACGTCATCATGAAGGCCCAGAATCCAGGAAGAAGGCAGCGGTGCTGGAGGGGGGGACATGGGGGGGTTGCAAGATGCCGCTGATGGGACTGAATGGCTCCACTAATTAATTAACACCGATCAAAGGCTGAGTTTGAACTGTCAAAAAATGACCTTCTAACCACTGTTCCTCGACCTGTGAGAAACGTCACGGGGTCGAGGAAAGGTGGGTAGGAGAGTTCATGAGGAGTCAGGAAAGGACAAGGCGGTGTTTAGTGAATCGACTCGACGCTTGTCAGTGACGCGTCTCCGATGCTTCCTGTGTGGTTATTGTCCTGCAGACGCACAACAACAAACAACCCGGTTCAGAGGGAAACTTTATTAACATAAACGGTTACTCACATGATCTGTGTTTCTACGTCATGATCGTTATTTCTCCTGTGTGTGTGTGTGTGTGTGGTTGTCATGGTGATGGCACGGAGATACGATCTATATTTCTGTGCGGTGAGAAATCCAACTCTACCGGCAGTTTAAAAAACTTATACCTTCTGTTTCCTCTGAGAAATGAATCACTAGATTTGCATTGGTCTCCATGGGGCGAGTGGGGGACTGTGTAAGTCTGTTAGCTTCCACTTAGCTTCTGTTAGCTTCCACAGCCACATGACTACATCCAGCGCACACCTTCCTAGCTAGTGATCCAAAACCAAGAGGCATGAAGAGGAGAAATTGTGGCAATGCTGGTGAAATATACATATTCTCCCTGATCCAGAAGCTGCTGTCCGATACACACCAATGCAAATCCCAGAAACAGTCTGAAAAGCTCATGAAACATAATCCGTGGATCTCAACCAGCTGATTATTTCTGTTTAAATAGATGCCAACGTATTAAGGCTTAAATGGTGGCTGTAGCTGAAGGAGTGAGGGAGAAGAAGCATTTGACGGTTGAAGACATTTGATCCATAACCAGCACACGTGGCTGTGTGGACCTGGAACACATCTGGTTTTATTTTGGACATTTGTAATAATCTATGTGAGCCCACCCTGAAGCTGAATAACATTGGACCTTGTGCTCCGTCAGGCTCTGTAGCCACGGCTGAGGACCCGGCAGCCATCGCCGCCATCCAGTCAGCCGCCACCTACACGGACCAACCCATCAAGTACCTCTTCAAGACGGAGGGGGCCGGCGGCCAGGTGGGGGGAGGGCTTCTATTCCCACAGCAAGCATGCAAACAGATTTATATTTGATCCTCATGACCCACATGGCCCCCTGGCGTATCTGTAAACGCGTTGCCGTGGCGACGATCCGTTCATACAGGTGACCTACAGAGTGATCCAGGTGTCCGATGGCCAGCTGGAGGGGCAGACGGACGGGGGCGCCGCCGTCAGCCTGGTCTCGGGTTTCCCAACAACCAATCCGAACATCACCCAGGTGAGCGGCGCGCCCGTGAATCAACACACACGTATTTATCTGCAAACACAAACAATTAGTCCTTAGACAGGAGCTCCTAATCAATCGACATGCTAGTTTACAGCGTATTGAACCTTGTGTTTGGTGCTTGACTTGTGTGTTCTCATGAAGTAGCGTGCGGTCACACATGATGGGAAGCCGCCTCTCGCTGGTGGCGTTCTGTCGGTTCCCACGCTCCACTCTTGAAGACGCCTTTAGGTCGTGATGTCGGTTGACATTCCTTTGTACCGCTTGAGTTAACGCGTCTTTGCCGTCAGGCCGTGTTCTCTCAGCCCGACGGGCCGGAGGGCGACGCCGCCGCCGAGACGCAGTACACGTACTACCCCGCCACCATCGCCGACGCCACCACGGGCACCATGGTGACCACGGTGCAGGCCTCTGACTCGCTGCTGGGGCAGACCACGCCCACCGGTAAATACCGCCGAGACACGGAAACACGAGCGGTGTGTGAACCGGACAGAAGTTCCCTATGAAGTCCATCGCCGTGTAGCCCCGCCCCAAAACATACCCGTCACCAGCTAGCTGGCAGGCTAGTTAGTTAGCTAGCTTGTTAATTCCATTCCATTGTTTATCTGCTCTCGTCACATGAATTGAGTCGCACAGTATCTGCGTCCGCTCTCTTCCTCGTCACCATAGCAACGGAAGACGATCACCGGTTCCTTTGTGTCAATGTCAACTTTTATTTCTATAAAGTAAAGCACTTCTTTTAAAGCACTTTTAAAGGCCAAAGGGCTTTACAGGATAAAATAATCAGCAGCAATAAACAATACGAGCAAAAACAGTGAAAGGCAAACGGATAAAAGATCCGATACAGGCGACTTAACTCAGCCAAAGGTGAACACGTGGGTCTTAAGGCGAGTTTTAAAAGTAGAAAGGTCGCAGAACGCACAGGAAACAGCCGCTACTGCGAAGGCTCCGTCATGACCCGGCTCAACGGAGATGACAAAACCGGGAGAGACACAGTGCAAAGCTGGCATAAAAGTATATTTATTTAAGTAAAGTAGTAAAGCAAATATGAGGTGTGTACGTCAGTAGTTTCAGCCCTGTCAGTGTGGATGCTTGACCCTGCAGGGTAGAGTGTTGTGAACCCAAAGAGACCCAAACAAACGATGCGGACGCTGGCCAGGGAACGCAGCGACCCCGGCAGGCAGCAACCAAGCGCTTTTATACCGCTGGAACCCAGCTTGATGGTATCCGACATGAACCAATAGGCAGGGCCGTCACAGCTCCGTCTGCTTTGGTTTTAAGGAACGTTCAGAAGCAGCTGGTCAGCTGACCTCAGGGAGGGTTGATGCACATTAATGAAGAGACTTATAAACACATGAAAGATTCTTAAAATCTATTCTGAACCCAACGGGACGCCGGTGGAGAGGAACGCACCGTGTTTCTTTGTCCCGTCAGGAGACGGGCACCAGCTGCATCTGATCGCCGATACCGACATACAGGGGGTCCAAACGAGAAGATAAACGCGTGCACGACTTTTTCATGACTTTGTGTGCGTTAAACTGACCGCAGTCGTCTTATCACCTAGACTGAGCGACTTGTCGTTCTATGCCTCTGACTTTGAGCTTTTACTCTGACAGGGCAGGTCTACGTGATGATGTCCCCCCAGGACGTCCTGAACGGGTGCAACCAGAGGACGATCGCGCCTCGCTCTCAGCCGTACAGCGCGTAATGACATCGCCGCTAGAGTCCTCAGGTAGAACCCTCTGACTGGCGGCTCTTTAACTCTGTTTTCACCCGTCCTCCAGGAAGCAGGAGGCTCCTCGCGGGTCCCGAGACGACAAGCGGCGCGCGCAGCACAACGAAGGTCAGTGGGCGCGGCGGGGATTAGTTACCAGAGAAGCGCCCGGCGGGTGGGAAGGAGTTCAAGAGTCTCGCTGTTGTTCCCAACAGTTGAGCGGCGGCGCCGGGACAAAATCAACAACTGGATAGTGCAGCTGTCAAAGGTCATCCCCGACTGCAACATCGACTACACCAAGACGGGACAGGTGAGCTCAGAGAGCAAGGACTCGCTCACACAGGTACATGTTTGAATGAACGGCTTCTTTAGATCAGTAAATGTTCAAAGCTCGACTCATAGACCGATACAAGTACTGGTACTGCTCCACGTAGCAGACTAACTAACAATAACAATAATAATAATCATAAAAGAAGGAGTGAGAGCGCTGTGACATGACGACCTTGTATTAAATGGTGCATTTTAAGTTGATAGCTAGTTGGTTGTGTTGAATATCTGAACCTCCATGTGAGATGTTACTCCCGTTGGTGTTTATTTTTAAAGTTGTTTGTTGTTATTTATTACTGAATAAGAAGAAAATGCTTTGAATTAAAGTAGGACTGAGGAAGATTGGCGTGCTGACTTGTGCTGCTCGTTGCTCCTCAGAGTAAAGGAGGAATCTTGTCCAAAGCCTGCGAGTACATCAAGGAGCTCCGGCAGAGCAACCTGAAGCTGGGAGACGACATCGGCTCTCTGGACCGCCTCCGGGTCGACAACCAGCTGCTCCGCCAGGAGGTACCGGAGCCTGAACGTCAAGCCCAACGTGTGATGGGGGGGTCTTAACACCTCCTAACCTCTGTGTCGCCGCTCAGGTGGAAGACTGGAAGTCCAAGAACCAGATCCTGAGGAACCTGCTGCGACAGCACGGCATCGCGGGCTCCTCCAGCACGGAGCCCCAGTGAGGAGCCGGGACCCCGAATCTCTGCAGAGGCTTCGTGAGACTCGTGTGGGCTTCTTCGCCTCGTCACACAAGCGTGAATATGATCTCTGGAGCTTATCGCTAAATCGGTAATCAGGTCAATAAAACCCGGTAAGAGGGGAGATGTTTATTGGCCTCCAGAACAGCTCGCTCTTAAACGCCACCGTCTCATCTTCATATTAACCTTCTTCTGTATGAAATGCACTCGCGTAGAAACGTTTGTACCCAAGCTTCGACTGTCCCGCTCTTCTTTTCTGCTTTGTATTTTGTTTTTGTACGTTTCATGGGGGATGCTTATTACATTGCAACAATGTAACTCACTTAATAAACTGTGTGGGGGGTAGTGGATAAGCATTGCATTGTAGGTAGGCTATGTCTTTCTAATAAACAAATAAAAAAACATGAAATAATGTATGCGCCACTTTCAGCTGTGTTTATTAAAGTTGGTAAATTGTTTAAACCATGTAGACGTGTTTCTTTTCCCCATATTCTTAAGTGTATAAGTATACAGGTGTTAGTTCCATCCATTTATACCGAATACATCTTCTGCTCGCAGTACTCTTCTCTGTGAAGTGGTCGAGTCTTTTATTGTGAAGGCGCAGGCGGAAGGATACTAACCTCGGGGAGAAGCGGTCGCAGACGCGTCTCGTCAGCCTCTGCACGGCGGTAATCGATCACAAGGAGCGTCGGCGATGATCTGCATCCTGCTGGTGGCCGGTCACGGCACCGTGTTAGAGGCCCAGATAAAGGTGAGGTTGACCGGGACCGAAACGGGACCCTACCTGAGGAGGGGCAAAGTCCACCTCGGCACGCGGCGGAGGGTTCCCGTGCGCCGGACTGCGTTAGAGAATCTGCTACTTGTGTTCTGGGATAGCTGTCATGCGGCGTCGGTACCGGTCACACCACCGGGGAAGACATGTTCTGGATCGGGGGGGTCCACTGGGGAATTCGGTACACATCTGATACGGTACAGCCTTTACCGGGTCGAAGTCATATTAAAATGAGACTTTGTGCCCCCCCCGACGATTAAACAGCAGGAATTTAAAGCTGGTCACTTTGAGATTTTTTTTAAAAGGTTCACAACTATTTGTTCCCATATCGATATAAAATATGTTGGATGTTTTTGTTAAAATCAAGTACGTGTCCACACTGGAAACAGACAATATGACGTCAGCTTCTTTAAGCGCAAAGTAAGTGTTGCGTTCAGGGACACTTGTGCTCCTCAGCCGCACGGGACGTCCCCTTGATTAGGGCACAACACGACGATAATACAGATCACCGAGGATACAAAATACTACTGAACAAAGTCACTTTAGCCAGTGATGAGGATGTTGATGCTCGTCCAGGAAGTGAAAGTCGCCTTCAGTGCAGAGCGGATGAACTAGATTCACCTTCTAGGCCCAGATATTATACAATATGCCGAAAGTTTCCTTTGACAGGGAAAATAAAGCTCAAATGTCTCCCCCCCCCCATCCAGAACGATGACACAGGTTTGTACAGCCAGCTGGCCGGAGTCCCGAAGGCTTTGCTCCCCGGCACCGGAGGAAAGAAGATCCTGGACTTCTGGTGGGAAACGGTCAACATGTGCGTAACAAACCCAACATCTGCAGTTGGTGCTCCGTGTGGCTCTGTGACACTCGGCCTCCTCTCTGGTCCCTCTGCAGGAGACAGCTGTTCACAGAAGTCTATCTGGTCACTAATGCAGACAAGTGAGTTTCACGTTCCGTCCAATCGAGTTTCTGTTTTTAAGGCGACGATAGCGACTTTCATCAAGTCCAGAACGGGACGTGTTGCGTCAAATAACGCGTGTGATGCTAAATACATTCGTCGTTAAATGGTAGAGAGCAAAAAATACACAATGGGAACAGACATGTTGCATTTTAAGTTTAAAAGTTTGAGGGAACTAAAAGAAGACGTATTTTTCGGGGCGTAAAGTGAAGTAGAAATGTAAAGTTAAGAGGAATTAACAGTAACCTGGAATAAATAAATTCATGAACACTTTGCTTCTTCAGGGAACAAATTAGCGATATGAGGGTTTTATCAAAAACAAGTTAATAGTAATAAGGCCCAAATAAATGGAGACCCCCAAATGAACACGAGTTATTCAGTAACGCCGTAATGATGCACTTGAGCGACGGAGCAGAGGCGGCGCCCGTTCGAGGGGCCCCAGGTGAGTCACCTGGGGCCCCTCGTCCTCAGGTACAAGCACTTCGAGCGCTGGGCCACAGCCAACGACTTCCCGGTGGAGAACGTCATCAACGACGGCAGCACCACGCTGGAGGACCGCCTCGGCGCCGTGGCCGACCTGGAGCTCGCCATACGCAGCCGCCGGCTGGCGGACGACGTCATGGTGGTACGGCGGTCGCCGGCGCGGTGTCACGTTTTTCCTTTTGCCGCGTTATTAGAACCGGAACTGAACCGAATGTCTGTGGCTCTCAGATCGCAGGAGACATGCTGTGCGCCGACCAGAACTTTGACGTGGCTCAGGTCATCCGCTTCTTCAGGTCGGAGGTGATTATCCGCCGTGGTCGCGGGCGGGGAGTCGAATAGGCGATCTTGTGTGGTGGTGAGCAGTGGGTTTGTGTGCTGCAGCCCGGAGAGCTGATCATCTACTACGAGCTGGAGGAAAGCGAGAAGAGCAGCTCCAGGGGCATCGTGGAGGTGTGCAGGGACACCCACAGGTGAGCCGCTTCCTTTTAGTCCCACAATGCACCACACGCTGTGAGCAGCGCTGAAATGATGTGTTAGTGTTAATTCTCTGCAGTGACCACCAGGGGGCGCGTACACACACACGTCGTGCATCATGTCACTGTTGCAAATGTGATTTTATTCTGTTTTATAAATCAGGATAAATCGCTTCTTTGAGAAACCACATGAAGGGCAGACGACGTCCCGGCTCGCCAGCGTGGTGTTCTACTGCATCCAGAGAGACACCTTGTCCTCCCTGTCGGACTTCCTGCTCCTGCAGACCCGAGCCAAGGACCGGTCCTTCGGACGATTCTGGGTTTGTACCTAAAACAGATTCTCTACCGTTAAAGTTCCTGGAAGAGTCTCGGTTTAGACCTGATCCTCTACGTCGGGGATTCCCAAAGAGTGGTGCGGCCCCCCGGGGTGACCAGCGGCCTCCAGGGGCTGCGAGAGAGGAAAAATATACTGGCGGTCTAATAGTGTAATAATATCAAATATAATTGATAAAAATAGGGGTTTTTTACACACAAGAGCAACATGAATTTTAAAAATACCCCTTTAAGATTAAAATGTAAGAGGAAAAACGTACAATTCAATAAATAAATGCACTGCAGCTCCTCCGTTTATGTACACTAGCTAACGTTAGCTTACTTTGTGCAGCTAACGTGAGCTAACAGCTAACTTCATTCAACAGACAAATATGTTAATCTGGCTGCAGAAACTTTCAGGTCTCCTGAAGTTATCAGTCATGAGACGAGAGGGACGGAGAGACGGAGGGACGAAGAGACAGAGAGAGACGAGAGGGACAGAGAGAGATGGAGAGAGACGAGAGAGAGACGAGAGGGACAGAGAGAGACGGAGGGACAGAGAGGGACGAAGAGACGGAGCGACAGAGAGAGACGAGAGGGACAGAGAGACGGAGAGGACAGAGAGACAAGAGACAGAGAGAGACAGAGAGGGACAGAGAGAGACGGAGAGGGACAGAGGGACAGGAGGGACGGAGAGGGACAAAGAGAGACGGAGAGGGACAGAGAGACGGAGAGGGACCAAGGGACGGAGAGGGACAGAGAGACGGAGAGGGACCAAGAGACGGAGAGGGACAGAGAGACGGAGAGAGACAGAGAGAGACGAGAGGGACAGAGAGAGACGGAGACACGGAGGGACAGAGAAACGCCACGGGACAAAGCTCGAGAACGAGAGGGACAGAGAGAGACTGTCTGTCTCTGAGGGACGAAGAGACTCTGTCTGACAGAGAGAGACTCTGAGGGACAGAGAGTCTGTCTGTCTGTCTCTCATCTGCAGTCTGAGTCCCCTTCGCTTTGTGTGAGATCCTCAGCCTCCCTTTCTTATTCATATGTTTCTGAGACTGTGCATGTGCCACTATTGGTTCTTTACGCGGTTTACTGTGTTTAAATCATGTTAAATCCACACAACACGAAGGTTCCTCACGGTAGCTTTAATGCTACACGACTTCCCTTTACAACCTGAATCACAGAAGTTAACTTCTTTAACAAATCTTTTAGTTATGACGAGGTTGGACAATCGTCACTTTACATGTATTATGAGGAGAACGAAAAGGTGCTGATGTTCTTCAGGAGTGGCTCATCAACGAGAAGCAGCTCGATGTGTTTGGGATGAAGCTTCCTACCGGCTTCCAGCTCATTGGACAAGTGGTTCGTATTTGTACCTCAGAGCATCAGTCATGTTTTTCCACACGTTTAAATGTGCACCAACATTATTTATTCTACACTTAACTTTGCTTTGTGGTCCATTGATTTAACACTTAATTATTGTTTCTTTCAAAGAGCCACAACAAAGTTGGTCCTTGATTATTTCATGAAATGAAACAAGTCCCAGAGATCCTTTTTAACTTCGGAGCAGCTTTGAGTAAATGGACCAATTCATGGTCAATTTACTCCTCTGGTCTCATACAAGACCATGAGACCATCATCGGCCAATCCGCCGCCCCAAAGATCTAAACCTACGGGAAACACCGCAATGTCCCCACAGCAATAAGTGAGGTCCCCGTGACAACATCCACCTCTCACATCGTCTTCTGTCCTCACACAGGGCCTGTCGGACTACACCAGGTGGCTCACCCACTACTCCACCAAGCAACAGGGCGCTCCTGCCAAACCAATCACCTGCCGATCCTTCGCCAGGTGAGAAAAGCCCTCCGACTACTGAGGCTGTTTTCAGTCGGCACGTTGTCGTGAACATGGCCTCTCACCCTGAGGACAGAAGGTCCGACTGAACTCTGAGGACGATGACTTACGAAATACATAAATGTTCAAACACCACCCGATGGATTCCTCTCAGGGTGGGACTGATGGGGAACCCGTCAGACGGCTTCCACGGCAAAACCATCGCCATGTCCATCTGTAACTTCTGGGCCGAGGTCACTCTGGTGGAGAGCCAGACTTTGGTAAACCTCGCTGGCCGAAAAACACCTTTTTCTTTTACATTTTGGGAACATGTGCAAAAGTTACGCAAACGTTTCTCTGCAGGTTCTGGTCCCACATCCGCTCAACGACCCCACCGAGTTCGGAAGCCTGCAGGATCTGTTCTGCATCAGCAGGAAGGAAGGGTGTGTACTCGATGACTTAACATGAGCTGCGCACGCAGACCAGGACCAGGGTCTAGACGCTCCTCTGGACGCTCCTCTGGAGGCTCCTCTGGACGCTCCTCTGGACGTTCCTCTGGACGCTCCTCTGGACGTTCCTCTGGACGCTCCTCTAAATCAGGGGTCACCAACCTTTCTGAAACTCTGAGCTACTTTCACAATACTGAGTATTACGAAGGACTACTTGTTTGATACAAAACTTCCTGAAAAACAAAGTTGTACAGATATCCTTTTAATAATAATAATATATGTGAATATATATATTCATGTCAATTGTTCCTCACAATAATTATTAACAATAATTGCCACAACGATGACAGTAGGAAACACATGTATATTTAAACATGGAACATTTATTTCTCTTAATCTATTTAAACATTAGAAAGTCTGAGGTATCACATCTCCTTTATACATACAGTACTACTAGTCGGTTCATTACTTGAGAGTACATTTGTACAACTTTGTCAAAAGCCCCACATGCAGGAGCATCGTCCTCCAACACTGGGGAGGGAGGGAAAAGTTTATCTCGTCTTTAAATTAATTGACAGCACTAATCATGTCAGACACCATTCTTCTCGTCTTTAAACCGAGTGTTAGCAACTAGCATCATTGCTTCTCTGAAACCCTCCTCGTCAGAAAAAGCCTTCTTGTTCTTCATTTTTAAAATCATTTTTAATCAGCGGCCTCGTGAAAAAAGACTGTTGGCCCAAAGCTGCTTTCAGGTCAGAGGCCTTTTCTGTCTGCAGTGCGCTGCCAGGCGGCTAGCTAGCAACGTAGCTAGCATCGTAGCTAGCTAGCAACGTAGCTAGCATCGTAGCTAGCTAGCAACGTAGCTAGCATCGTAGCTGGCAACGTAGCTAGCAACGTAGCTGGCATCGTAGCTAGCAACGTAGCTAGTATCGCTAGCAACGTAGCTAGCAACGCAGCTAGCAACGTAGCTTTGGTGACACATACTGAAGCGTCTTGCCACACAGTTGCCCTCCTAACGAGACACACATTTATCTTCAACTGTGGTAAAAAACGATTTTTTGGCTTAAATATTGTCATTTTAATTTTTACAGACAATAATGAAAGTGTTTTGAGCTAAAAAAAAATACCCACAACAAAACATTTTAGATGGAGCTTGATGGAGACCAGGGATACTTTTAGAACCCCTGCTCTAAATATTCATCTGGACGTTCCTCTAGATGTTCCTCTGATTGCTCCTCTAAACGTTCCCCCTCCTCCTCTGTAGATACTTGGGAGGTCTGCGGTTGCTGCAGGCCACCTGTAAGAAGTTCTACCAGTTTTGCTCCAACCAAGGGTGAGACTAACTTCTGAAGGAGGCTCGGGAAGGTTCATCACCGAGTGACGTCTTTTCTGGATTGAGTTTTGATCGCTGACTGTCTGACCTTAATAAATTGAGCTTCCTTTATTTAAATTTGTGTTTTAAACAAAACTAAGACCAAATAATAAGCCGCCACTTAATGCTCTTCTTCTCTTTGTGCAGCATCGCTTTGACGAAGCAGAACTTCACTCTGAAGTACGACACCAACATTCCTCGTCAAGTGGTGAGGAAGCCTTTTAAACACCAGCCTGGAGGAGATGAAGCACCTCCGGGCTGCGGTGGAATAGTCATTTATTCTCGTGAAGGTTCCTCGCTGAGGTACTCAAGTGTCCTTCAAGATGAGAGATGTTAGAGTCCTTTTGCTGCTAAGAAAAGTCTTCTGAAGGTGGCATCACAGCTACGTAGCTCAGAGAAAGCTTGTCTGTTCCTCGCTGCTCATGACCTCGGCTGACCTCTGGGCTCAGCAGGCCCCCGTGTCCAGTGTGAGAACGTAGTGTAACCATGACTTTTCTTTCTAATGCAGGGCCTCGCTGGAAGCAGGTAAACAGCCCGACCTTTCTTCTTACCTTCTAAAGCTTTCTGTGAAGGTAATCGTTCATGTGTTCACGCAGCGCCATCGTCTCTGCTACTCTCAAGTGTCTGATGAAGTTCTACAACATCACCGACAATGTGAGGATTCAAGTACTTATTTACACATGGCACCTTTCAAACAAATCACAAATAATTCAAAGTAATGCAATTTTAGAAAGAAAATATTGTACAATAAATGACTTATTAACTGAGAAGAAATCACACACTTTATATGTCCTTTTATAGCACATTTGGGGGGCAGGGGAAATTAGATATTTTGCAATATCTAAACTTCTTTGTTTCCTTTATTTCTTTATTTTATATATTTTCTGCAACAAGGAACTTTCATTTAGAGCTGATTCTGGCGCCCCTTGTGGACAGAAGCAGTAGTGTTTCAGAGCACCGGGGCCCTTTTGAAAAGCTCACGTTTTGCTCTTTACATCTTTGGAAATAGGATCTGTATTAAAAAAAAGCTTTTTATAATCAGACAAAGCTAAAAGCTTTTATATATTGATATTTTCTCCTCCCAGGATCTTCCAAAGTCGATCCGAGCCAACTTCATCCTCAACGTGGAGACCGAGGAGCTTTTCATCACAGCCGGTCTGCAGGACCGAGTGGTCCAGGTCAGTGACATCGCCGCCTCTCCTTTGGTCCGCCGCTCGAATACCTGCGGGAGCATGAAGAGTTCCTCCTCTACCTCCTCAGGTCTACGAAGGGTTGGTCTACATGGACTTCGGCAAGAAGCTGATGGAGGAGCAGGGCTACGGTACGGAAGGCAACGCCTCAGCCCCTGGAAGCTAAAGAGACGAATACATTGACCTCTGTGTTCCTGTGTGTGTGTGTGTGTGTGTGTGTGTGTGTGTGTGTGTGTTTCCCAGGTAACTATGTTTCCATGGACATGAGCGGGCTGCCACCGTTCTGGTTGGCTTACCTGAGTGACCCCAGCGACTCCGGACGGATCCACAGCAACATCAGGCAGCGTTGGCTCAGTGGTGGGTCCTCTAATATATATATATATATATTATATGTGTGTTCTGAATTTAAAGTTCTCCTGATCAGATGTTGAAGTGTCCGTCTAGTTAAAAGAAGCAGTTTGTCTCAGACACCTGAAGCAAAGGTGGACATTTAAAAGGTAAAGTGAGAATAGTTCAGACTCCATTGAAAGAAACAGAAGACGGTTGTTTGTCAGTTAGTTTGTGTTGCTTTGTGAACCCGAACTAACTGAAGTCGACTTTGTCTTGTTCTGTATTTAATGAGTAACACATTTCAGACAAATAGTGCTCCATGTTTTGAGCGTAAGCCGCTTTGCCTTTAACTTGAACGCTGGTGCGTTTGTTGCACTGCAGTGATGCGGCCTTGTGTCTCCTCAGGAGAACCTCTGGTAGTCGAGGCCATGAAGACCTTCGCAGAGCTCACCGATCAGGCCAGGTCGGTTGGAGGACTCAACCATGAAGACTTTGTTAAAGAAAATACAAGCGTCCCCCTGCTGAGCTATGAATAACCACGGGATTCCTCTCAGAGCGTCTCGTGTTGTCCTCCCCTCAGGGCGGCTCTGCAGGACCGGGACTGGCGGCGCCTGGCGCAGCTGATGGACCAGAACTTCGAGCTGCGGAGGTAAAGGACGCCTCTGTGGCGACGTGAGGCCGTCGTGTCGCGCTGACCGCTGAAGTAACCGCGTCTCCTTACAGGTCTGTGTACACCGACGAGTGTCTGGGTCCGGGCAATCTCAGGATGGTTGAGCTGGCGAGGCAGGTGGGTTCTGTAAGGGACGGTGCGGATCCCTGTAGAACACATGTTGGACCCCAAAACGGAGACCAGAGACCACCAAGACCAGTTAACGATTCGCCTTCGCTTCTTTCATCCAGAAGGTTTCCACTGGTTTACCAGGATATACGACCGCCAGACTCCATTGAGAAAACCAGGGAGTTTACATCCTCCATCAGTTTGTTTAGTCATTGTGTGACTTTGGTTAGTTAACCCACACTAACTAACCGATGGATCAACATCACCTGTGTTCTGAGGGGTTGAGTTGCTGTTTGTTTTAGTCTGGTGGTCAAACCGAGAGCATCGATAGAACAGACACTTAAACTAATGCTGGTTATTATATAACAAACTGTAGTAATACGCTACTACTACTACTACTACTACTACTACTACTACCACTCTACTGTGCAGAAGAAGTAGTGCCATGAGCACAACATGACTGACACTTTTCACAGTATTTTTTTCCTTCAGGATTCATTGAGTTCTCGCTGCTCCTTTTTGCAGTTTGGCTCGGCGGTGAAGTTGCCGGGCAGCGGGGGGGCCGTGGTGGGCCTGTGCCTGGATGGAACCAGACTGGTAGGACAGCACTGCGCTCACATTCGCATGCGGAGTTACTTCTTATTAATTAATGATCTGTGGATCTTTGGCAGATCTTTGCGTAACTTTTCCGTCTTACGTTGAAAGTTATCATATGTAGGTAATCACATTAAAGGTATAATAAAATAGGTTATCAATACTAAAGATATAATAAATACGTTATGAAAGGTATAATGAATAAGTATGACACTATATTACATAATACTATATAATCCGACTGAGTAGTTGGGTTCATGTTGCTGCTCAGGCTCCATAATGTGTCATGTGACCTGACCTGCTGAGTGGCGGCTCCTTGGCTCTGAGCTCAGATGTTCCGTTGGTCCACCAGGTGGAGATGAGAGCGGCCTTCCAGGAGGCCGGCTGTGTCTTCTGTGTCATCGCGCCCTACGACCCGTCCGCTGACCTCGGGTCAGTCGGAAGAGATCACATTTGAGGAAGTGCACCACGAGGCCGCGGTGATACATTGATATATAATGTTTTTTCCTTTAAATGATGTGTGTTAATTGACTTCATATCACGGTGGTGACTGAGTCTACGGTCTGCTGATGAAAGTATTGTAGTATTCATATTGTAGTGTTCATACATCTGCAGTATTATGGACCGGAGGACATTACTGACGAAAACATGCAGAATTAGTTTTCCTCCCTTACTACGCAGTGTTTACGGTATTAATACAGTAAATGTTGGGAAAATTACATTTATTTTTTCTCCTCGTTTTTATACACACAGAAATCAATACAAACTGTAATTTACCATATTGTGTCAAATGTATCAACCAAAATAAAATTAAGTAATTCCTTTTCTACATGCGATGCATTACTGAAGAGGCTCTGTGGACATTATCTTTGTATAATTCATGTAATTTATTGTACACAAATTAAAAACTGTTTATAGTTGATAGTGTTTTGTCATGTATGCTGTTCAACCTAACACATATTTCTCTATTTGAATGTAACTATCTTGATTAAAAAAATGTATATATATATTATATATACAATATATATTATATATAAAAAATAAAATAAATTATTTATATATATATATATATTTTATATATATTATATATATATATATTTTTTTAATCAAGATTATTTGCAAAAAGGCCCTAATACATACCGTCTATATTTACAGATGTGCAATTCCCCCTTTTTATTAATATTATATGTTATTTCCTTGTGAATAAAAGCACGGACACAGTTCCGACCAGTTGAGTCCCACGTTGTGCGCCTCCAGCCCCCGCGCGTAGATCCGCGGATACCCGCCTGTAAAGCCCCGAGGAGCGGATCTATTCGCTGCTCTTCCTCCGGTGGGCGGAGTAGCGGACTCTGCCTGCCCTCCGCGGCCGCTCGGCGG